>OZ029918.1:32579738-32624738 GCA_964023275.1 Norana najaformis | reverse complement strand
ATGCAAATCTTTAACACAGATTTAGCAGGCAAAACAAATATGCTAACGTATGGAAAAAGCCAACGTGTTAGAAAATCTTAGTTTTTGATTGAATACTGAGGGTTTCTAAGTAAATCACTTCTAAGTAATGAAGTGTTATTTACTTTTTAATTAATCACGAGGTTTCTCATTTTGTAGCCTGTATAGCAAATCGTGGTGTGGCATGTGACAACGGTCTCTGCCTTTTGCCCTACCAGTGGTGCGATCGTCGTGTTGATTGCCCGGACTCAAGCGATGAAAAAAGATGCAGTAAGGATAAAATTTTTCTATGCATTTCTTGGGACTGTTGGTTTAATTGCTCATATGATCGTAATTTAAGTCATTAGGTTCACTAGAATTAGGTTCATTCGAATTTCGACTTGAGCTCCTATCTCTTCTCCTCTCAGTGTCCGCAGGCGCCTGAAGACTGTACTGTTTAACAGTGATTTTACTTTTTCGGGTCGGAAGCACCTCTGTTGAGTTTATCCTCTAAAAGGCGCTTTACAAATCTCAAATTACAATTACAATTACGCATCACCATCTCTGACGGTTACATGTGTTGGTCCGACATTGGGCCGTTAGCTGGCCATCAGTGGGCACCTGTGACGAAATGTGGGCCACCTATAAGCCCAATGAACCAGTAATTCTAAGATCTAACATTATATTTTGTATTGTCAGTACCTTCGAGAGGTTGTAAAAGGCATCATATAGGTGCTTTGATACAGCCGTGCGTACGTAGCCTACTATCCACCTGCCAGTATATGCATACCCCAGTCTGCCCACCACCTTTTCAGGGCCACCGTCTTTTTCACGATACCAAGGGTAGATAAAACGATTCAATAATCCGAAGGTTATAATGACTTTCTATGATGGTATTGTTTTAGCATGCTCTGCTCCAAATTTCAAGTGTTGGGATGGATTGTGCATTCTGCCGAGTCAGCGATGTAATGGCGTCTTCGACTGCGCACAAAGGGAAGATGAATTCAACTGCAGTCAGTAACAGTCTGTCTCAATTACTTGAAAATGTTACTTTCTGTTAATGTGATGTAATGTAATGTTAGGTAAGATAGCAGAGAAGTTCCAAAATTTCTGTAACACTGCCCCATAGCGAACTCATCTATGAAGTGAGTATATATATATATATATATATATATATATATATATATATATATATATATATATATATATATATATATATATATATATATATATATATATATATATATATATATATATATATATATATATATATATATATAGGCTACACTGTTGGTGGAAAGATCAGGCAGCGATGGAGAGGTTCGATCACCCACCCTTGTAGGCTGATGCCAGGAAAATGAACTCGCTAATGCTTTATACCCAAGTCTGGCTCTTAGTGTTAGCTTAAAGCACTGCTTTTTTATCTGGGTAAGTTAGAGTAAAGTAGTCGTCATTGTATAAAGTGCCACTAGCACTGGCTTTACAAGTTATTTAAAGGCACAATACGTCATGAGGCTTTTAGAAACTTCGGCTAATTTTGAAACAAGACAGTGGTTTATAAGCTGAATAAATTGACTTTAGTATTTCGAGTTTTCATGATTTGCGCTACATCCACAGAACTTAAGACTTAAAGCTTTTTGAACAGAAGAGCATCGACTACACTACAAAATCCCTAATTCAGATATCTAATTCTTTGAATTGTGTAAATCATTATATGGTTTGCAGTATTTTCATTGGACAGAATGTTTAAATTATTAAAGTTAAAGCATCGTCTCAGAACACATTCATGATGTTGTCGTTGCTAAATGTTTAATATAGTAATAGGATCGCTCAGCTACTGGAACCTGTGAGAGACCTTCTGAGTTTTACCCGTTGACATTTCATAACAGTATATCTGCAGTTAATGTATGTGAATTTAGTTGGTGTAAAGTATTCTAAATTCAGATCATTTCAGCTCTTCTGTTTATTAGTATTCATTTTAATGTGCTTGAATTTCTGTATCAGCCTGCAGTCAGTACCAGTGTCCGAGTTCCTTGTGCATTTCTCAGTCTAGTCGATGTGATGGATTGAAAGATTGCCCTGACGGAAGTGATGAAACTAATTGTGGTAAGAAATTGTCTGGTTCCATCTGATGAAACTAATTGTGGTAAGAATTTGTCTGGTTCCATCTGATCATTGTCATCTGCAGAGGCATAGAATCGCAAGTCTGAATCTCATCGAAATGGTTTAGAACTGATTGGGCTTATGTAAGTGCGTAGTCAAAGCTGTACTCATCCTCTAACTGGGAGCATTCCCCACTTGGGCCCGGGATAGATATGCAGGTTATCGAAGCAGCCTCACCACAGCTGGACCTCGACCCGCTGGCCATGGGTCGCCGCACTACCCGAGGACAAGGGAAACTTCGGCGTCATCCTGATGCGTGGACCCAATGCTGCACTCTACCCTTGGGGAATCGGAACTTTGTAGGTCAAATGGAAAACGTAAGAGTTCGTCACAATATGTAAAGTAGCCCTGTGAATTATTCATAAGCCTCTGAAAGCTTTGTCACTGTGTTTCAGGGAATGGTTGTACCGCCACTCAGTTTGAATGCATTGCTGACTTCCATTGCATCAACCTATTCCAGATGTGCAATGGCATTGCTGACTGCATCGATGCCTCAGATGAACGTTCTTGCTGTAAGCTTTGTCACTTTTTGACACCATTGGAGTGGTCTTAAGATGTTGTTAGAAAGTGCCATGCATCAATACCCAATAGGTTTATACCCGTGCGCAGACACAATTTTAATCGTAATCGTAATCTTGGCAATTTCTAAAGCCCTACTTTAAAGCTAGCTAAGCGCAGGGCATCAGCTTATTCACGAGTGCTGCGTCAATACTACTGTTTGAGCATCTTTCTTCTTACTTTACGCATTATTACTCCGGTTTTAGGTGTAACATTACGATGAATTCTAGAGATATTGTTCATTTGGAATGCACTGGAGAGAGCTCCTTGATTCCAATTTAAGAGTGCGAGCACTAGCTCTGTGCAGCATAACCAAAACTTCTGTAGTAACAGTGCGGCCCGAGCTTTAGAGGTATCAACACATTGTAGTTGCTTTGTATTGAATTTGTCAGTTATTTATATAGCCCCTTTTAGAGAAAAAAACTACTCATAGGCACAGTCTATCAAAACTCTTTAGGTACCTAAACAAATTTAATCTAATGATAATGATAAAAATATCTATATATTCTTTGATTAAAACTGACAATGAGCTCAAGATAAAACTGGCGCTGAGTCAGGCTTGAAATTGTATGGTACACTGTCATTCTAGTCTAATTTAATCTACTATAATAACTTCTGTTGCACCATTATCATACAGCACAAGGCATCAGTCGATGGTTGTTTGAAGCAAAGCCATAGTCAAAATTGTAATCTGTTGAAGCCTGGTCGAAATCCTCCAAATGTACCGGGGTATGTGTGTGTGTGTGTGTGTATGTATGTATGTATGTATGTATGTATGTATGTATTTATAGGCATTGAGGCTTTATAGTGCTTTGAATTTTTTCATTTGTTTTGCTTTCGCTGCTGTTTTTGTTTCTGTAATGGCAGTTTGTAATTGTGTTAGTATCACTGCATGCCTCAACGGCTGAGCTGAGCATTGAGCCACTGTTGGTTGATCCACCATCTCCTGCTTCACTGGTGGTCAAGTACGCTGGCTCACATTCTTACCATGTCTGCTTTGATTTCTGGGCTTCATCTTGGAGCGATTTGGCTTGTCAACAGATGGGATATGTGTATGTTAAACCAAACCTTTTAGTTTCCAAAGCTACCTGTTTTGATTTAATAATAAAAATAAATGGACAATATCATACCTTAACCTTTTAGATGGAGCATTTGTGAAAGTGGACAATGCTATGCCTTCCAATCTGTAGCAAGCAAACGATGATAGATTCATATGAAAGTAATGATGCAATATTGTCGGTGTAGGCAACTACCGGTTGATAAACGACTGAATGTAGATTTAAAAACCCACTTTCACTTCTGCATCACCCATTTAGCATATATTCCCAATTTGCTATTTATAAATGTTTTTATGTATGGATGGATGCATGATTGCATGGTTGTATCATGTATCTGAACATTAACTTTTCGCCATTACTCATTGAATTAACTAATGTGGTGGTTTAGTCGTTCAAATGTGACTTCATCAGAGATTAATCATCGTTCCTACCAGATGCTTGTCCTCAATGGAAACAATGTTTCAAGCCTACTCAGTTCACTCGACATAGGGTATGTCATAGAATCTCCCAATGTTTTAAGTCTTTGATTTTTTGTTTATCATATACTGTGCTTTTTAAACCTCCAATCTCATCATCATCATCTTCTTCTTCTGCTTCTTCTTCTTCTTAATCATCTTCACCATATTTGGATTATCATGATAATGTTGCTAATTGTGATGATGATCATCATCATTGCCTCTGGACTGACATATAAGGTGGATCTGGCGAGGGGCAATCCAGTCGTTGCTGCAGTCTGAGTTTGGGGGCAAAGACACTGGGTCTGCCCAAAAACTGGTTGGGGTTAGAGATAAGAATGCTTAATAAACTGGAAAATAAACTAAGAAAGAGGAAATCACATATACGATTTTTCTGGTTCATAAACTCCCAGTAAATTAGTCTAAAATTTATAGTCCCCTTATGCTAAAACGGGGCTTCAATGTCCTTCTAACAGATCTAATCAAATCTAATGACTTCTATAGCACTGCTATCCTAATGAACATGGTATCATTCGATGGCAGCTTCAAAAAAAAAAATCTTAAGCGATTGGAGGAGCCTGGTCAAATTTCGATAGACCAGGGAAATCAGAAGTCGGCCTACCTTACAGTATGGCACTGACTGTAATAGTTGTAAGGAGACAGATTATATAGCAAGGGAATTCTCAGTGAAATTTGCTGAAAATCAGTTTGCTTGTGTTACAGGACTTGTCCTTCAAATAGATATGTTCTGTTGAACTGCATAGTCAAAAGTAAGTGTGATGTGGCCTTTTCTATCTAACTACAGGAAAACTACCAGCCAATGACAATTAAGCTGATGTTTCAGAATTTTAGTTTTGCATATGCATTTCCTCCATCCTCAGGATATGTCCTGCCCACTTCATTCTTCTTTTCTTAATCACATTGTTTATCAACAACCATTGATAAACAATGTGATTAAGAAAAGAAGAATGAAGTGGGCAGGACATATCCTGAGGATGGAGGAGAACCGTAATCCAAAGAAAATCTTTAAATACAAACCGGACGGAAAGAGGGCAGTGGGAAGACCGAAAAGAAGATGGATAGACTGCCTTGAAGAGGATCTGAAAGGTGCCGGAGTTACTATCTATGGGAAAACGGAGGGCAGACGGAGAATGACCCTTGAGGAGATGGCCGGGAAACGAGATTTGTGGAGGGATGTCATAGAGAAATCAACGACTGGATCCAGTCCAGAGATGATTACATGACATGATTACATGACATATGCATAATCATTTCTCATGCATCAAAAGGACAAAATTCTTAAAAATTTGGTACTATCGGCCTGTATGTGAAAATGTATTGCTTCTGGAACATAATATTACAATTATTATTATTTAATTAAATCAACCACAGCCCACTGCATCCTGGGTTGGAGAGCTCAGTCGTGCGTTTGTCTGGTCCTGTGGTTCTAACCCCCAGAATAATTCTTGTTAATTTTTGTCTAGAATATATGATGCAGGAGGCCAATCTTGTTCTTGGTTTTCAAAAGCAATTGAAACTTTATCTGTTATTGAGCACTTGCACTGATAATTGTGTGACACAGAAAGCCAACTGGTTTGAGAGCCCGCAGTGTAATGAGGAGCATGCAGTTCAAGTTCCCCTCAAACGATTATTGCGTAGGGACTTTCAGCAAGTTCTTCATGCACAATTGCTCAGCGGCATCGACTGATGCTTGGTCATTAGATACTGGCGCTTAATAAATGCAGAAATAATAATACTGTAAAGCACCATCAAAGTAGCTTGCCGTTATTGCATTCCATAATAAGCCTTGTTTATGTTAAATTACACAATGGCTGTCTTTTGTTAGCATGTGGCAAGCGAATTGTCGGTGAGAATCTCTTGGACAACTACATCGACAGTGGGGCAGCGGCTGGCGCTGGTTCCCTTCCATGGCATGTTGCTATTTATAGAGACGGCAGATTTTTTTGCTCTGGAACTCTAATAAGTGAAAGGTGGATTCTGACATCAGCACAATGCTTGCTGTAAGTCTGCTTATCAGTTTCAGTATATTATGGGACTAAGGTACTTCAAAGAAGTGGTAGAAGCATGCTGTAGGGCAAAACACTCAGTGGCCCTTGTAAGAAAGTTGATTGTAAAGGACACATCTCAATGCTATATCACAGGTTTTCACACCACTTGAGATGTACTTAAAAGGCACTATATTAATTAATAATTATTTATTAATAAATATTAATTAATAAATTAATAATTAATTATTTATATGTACATACATACATACATACATGCATACCACACATACATACATACATGCATACATACATACATGCATACATATACATACATACATGCATACATACATACATACATACATACGTAGACTAACATACATATATAAGTATTCAGCTATGATATAGCATTTGGGTGTGCACTTATTAACTTAAGTGATCACGATGTGTGCAGGACAATAAACTCACTTCAGCTCTTTGATACATCAAAGTTTTCCATTCGCCTCGGTTCTGTGCATTTGTCATCTTACGATGATGGTCTCCAGGTGAGATTTCTCGATCGACTGGTCGTCCATCCACGTTTCAACAACTTCACTCATGAATCGGACGTTGGTCTGATGCGCCTGTCGAAACCGGTTCAGTTGACGACCTCTGTGAACCCGGTTTGTCTTTCCAGCAACAAAACAACCATTTCTCACTTCCAGGTCTGCCTGACATCTGGATGGGTTCGTCTGGTCCAAGGAGAACGTACGTCAGTTGCACGTTTGCCCGTGATTGCTTTCTTTCAGTTTAAATGTTGCTGTGATTTTAAAATATGATTATTTGATTTTGCAAACTAGTACTTCGGTTTTTGCTGTACAATTTTGGTTGTTTTAACGCTTTACTCTGTTGTACTGTATTTATAATTTGTTTTGTAGATAAGTTTGACAGTTTTTTGTGTTTTTCTGTTTCTTTATGGGCAAATACATTAGCTTTCATATTCTAAATAATTCTGCAATTTGTTAGGACTTAATCCATCAGGAAGGTGCTTCTAAACCTTATACTTTCATCAGACTTCTAATTTTGTGTGAAAGCAACACATTTGAAAGTAAGTAAGAACCAGGAGTCATTTGATAGGAGTTGCTTCTGTGCTTGGTTAGCTGTTGTTAGCCTAAGTAATTTTTCTGATATAACATCCAGTATGCATTTAGAGTACTGGCACTAGAGTCTGGAAACCGGTGCATTATAAATGTATAATTATTAATTAAATTGAATAAAGTGATAAATATATCTTTCATTTGATAATACATTATTGTGACAGGGATTATTGGAGAAGCATTGACACAAATGAGGACTTCTGTTCTGTCATCATCTCAGTGTCAACAGCTCCTTCGTCAGTCTAGAAACACATTCATTCCTCACCAGGACTCAATTCTTTGTGGCAACTCTGCTGTACTATCGAGCAACATCAGCTGCCTAGTTAGTCGTCTCTTTCCTAGCTGGTTAATTTTTATCTTTGCTGTCTTGTCATTGTAAAGTCAACTAAATTTTTTTGTATTAGCAACCTCTCAGTTAACGAGTTCCATTTTTTTCTGTCTACTGATTCCATTCTCTAAGCAACTGCCTATGCCTCTAATTCAAGGTTGAAATCAGCAATGCTAATGTCGTTGTTGATTTTATTGTTGTTGTTTTCAACTCATGACATGAGTCATACATTTGATCTCCTTATAACCCGATCCAGTTGTTCTGCTGTTTAAAATATCTCTCTTTCTGAATTATCTTTGTCTGATCATACTGCCATTATTGTTCGGGTTTCTTTTCATCATAAACAGCCTCCACATACTCTTTAATTAGCTGCCGCTCGTGGAAAATGTAAATCTCCAGTGAAATTTTAATTCTCAGAGAGAAGTAACCGGTTTTAAACTGTTTTCTGTTGCAATAATTATTCTGCTGTTTTTATGATTCATGTGTCATGTTGAACTTCAGACTGTTTTTCTGTTACATTAATTTATTTTTATTAATTTTATTTTAATGCTATTTTTATGAATCATGTGATCTGTTGCCTTTCAGACTGATCTCGGTCGACCATGGGTTTGCAAAGACAATGCGGACGCCTGGACTCAGATAGGTCTAGTCACAGGTGACACTTCCTGTAGTGGCGTCACGCTGTTTACAAAGCTGTCTAGTTACTATGACTGGATTCAGAATATTGTGGGAGCGTAGTTCTAGGAAACTAGTCCCGATTCTACTGGGATTTTTTGTACCAGTAATGACTTGTAGACAGTTGCAGCCAGCACACACATGGTTTGTTCTTTCATAGGGGAGTTCAGGAAGCAAGTGAATTTATCAGACACTATCAGTTCCTGTAGCAGCCACCCTACACTTTCTTGTGCAGCATGCTAGGTAAATTATGGTAAATTATGCACAATTACGCATATAATTATATATAGGGTCTACTACCCACCTATGCTCTTTATATGCAGTGTTTTGGTGTGTGTAGAGATGCATGTAAATATGTTATATATATATATATATATATATATATATATATATATATATATATATATATATATACACACGAATAATTGATTGTCAGTTGTAAATTGGATGGATTTAAAGTGCAACTATTTTTCTGCACGGATGGGTATGTAATTATTATGA
The DNA here is from genome assembly GCA_964023275.1 of Norana najaformis. NCBI lineage: Eukaryota > Metazoa > Annelida > Clitellata > Crassiclitellata > Hormogastridae > Norana > Norana najaformis. The sequence goes on along the minus strand of OZ029918.1, from coordinate 32,615,861 downwards.
TTCCATGTAATTACACTGAGCCAATATCCAATGACAAGTGTTGAATGATGATGCTGTGCAACTGGTACTCTTAAGAGCTTCCCCTAAATTTTAGGCTGTGACCATTTCAGGGTTAGCTTGAACTCATATTACTCGAATTGTTTGTTTTCGTTTGTTTTGATTGTTTTTGTATTAGTTTTGCTCTAACTGTATTAAATGACATATTTTATTTGATATTTCCTAAGCTGATCATTCGCCATATGCACATTTGTATTAGGTTATAGGCGGCTCCATTAAGCGGGACTTTGTCCTTTCGGATCTGCCTTTTGATACCCAACTAGAACATTCAACTTGTGAATTTTGTCCGAAGACTGAAATCTTGTTTCCTGTTGTGTTGAAAAGTTTTAAGTTTCAGTTTCTCAAAATTTGGTATGCTGAATTTCAAGCTGTTTTCTACCTGTCAGTTTGAGATTGTGGATGCCATATGTAAAATCTGTGTTTTCATAAAACATCCTGCTTTTCTGAAGAGCCTCTGTGCTGTTAGAAAATTACCTTTCAGACAATATGAAGAGCCGAGAGAGGCTCTAACTGTTTTTCTCAAAAACTGCAAATATTTATTCGCATGTTTTTATTTAAAATGTTGCAAATATTTATTCAGATGTTTTTGTTTAAAAGTTGTTGCATTCTGTGATAAAACTAAAAGCTTTTGATTCAGCTAAGCTATATAATTCAAGCTCAATCTCATATAACAGTTAATAATGGAGTGTAAAATACAGTGTTAACTGTCATGTGAGTTAGTGCTCAATAACTGCTTGGTGCACTCACATTTCATAGCTGATGTATACAAATGTATTTCGTAAGCAATTGTATGTGCATTTGAGATAAATAGTTATGAGCAGCTCTCCTTGTAAGCAGCTTTTTCCTTGAACTGTTTGATAACATTTAGATTACAAATGCTGATTTGTAGGTACAAATTTAAAGCAGATTTACCACATATGAGCTAATAATGCTGAGTAACATATAGCATCTAGTAGTACGAAATAACCTGCAAAACACTTGGACTAGCAGCTCTGAAACTTTCCTTACTGCTGTCGAAAACTACAATAAAGATAACCAGCTTTTTATGAATGCTGCCAAATCAGAAGAACGGTACATCATTTGCATGGTCCTGATTCATGATGTCAAGATTTCAGAGATATGAGTGTTCGGAATGAACACCAGTTTACCTTAAGTCGCATTGTTTAGATCAGTCAGACAGCCATTCATGCAGCACTTTTGAGAGGTTCTTAAAAGGCGCTATATATATATGATTTGCTACATACATTTCAGTTTATGGTATTGCATAGTAGATGGCAGATTTTGTAAGCCACGGTTTTATCCAAATATTAATTTCAATCTCTGAGGTATACATTACGGGATTTTCCTGAGTAAGCTCTAAAATAGTTTACAGAAAATCCGAGTGGGTTTGTTCATTAGTTGAGAAGCCAAAACCTACACAGCCAAGGGTGGACCTAATGTGAATGCCTGTCCAAGCAAGTACTAAAGTATTTCAGATGCTGATTTGTTTTGATATTCCAAAAAATAAACATGTTAATATACTAATTATATTTATTAGCAAAAACCAACGATAATTCAGGGTATTTTTAAAGCCTTTCTTCAAGTACTAAAGTATTTTGATATTCTCGAAAAAACGTGTTAATACACTAAAATATGTTGACTAAGAAAGACCTGTAACAACCAGTGCATTGCTAAAGCCTTTGTCAAAATACAAAAGTATTTCAAATGTTAATTTATTTTAATATTCTCGAATAAAGGATGTTAATACACTTGAATATGTTATTTTTCATCTTTAAATGTAACGGAACATTTTATAGCACCTTCAACTTATTCGCTGACGGTGCTCCTTGCTAGCCTAAATTATATTAGCAGTCATTTGCTCAAATGATTCTCGAATAGCTGGAAAAGTCACCAGTGTTGGGCTCTTTCACACTGGTATACGAGTCCAAACCAGAGTCCTATCCAGGGTCAAGGGCGGATCTAGGGAGCCGCGGGAGGGGTCGCCATCGTCTGCTGTATTTGGATGGAAAACCCAAACTAAAGTTAGAACACAACGCCAAAACCTTAAAATAATACAATGTAAATACTACAAATTCTGAATTTTGCGGTTCCATCCATTTTGCAAAGGACATGCTATTATAGACGCCATGGAGGTTATAGTTCTTACACTCATTGGTAGACGCAGTCTCTGACTACCTGATTTTTCTGGTGCGCGCTACCTAAAACAGTCACGTGGTTTCACAACCAAGTTTTAGTGAACATAAACACGCAGCCACGTCGTTGACCTCCCCGCTTTTCTGTTTATTGCAAATGTTTAAATAAAATTAATTAATTGTGATTTAGCAGAAGCAAGAACTCAGAATGATCGCCGACTTCATATTATTCGGGTATTTTATGTTTCTTATACCTGAGTAAACGCCATTTGGACATACTCCATTTCCGCCCCAAATCCTCGCTTTTTCACCGACTTAAGTGGCGTAACTATGGGACCGTAAGAGAAACCTCGGTCCAATGCGGAAATAGATGGAGCCCTTTCAGATCTTGATTTATTATGGGTTTGGACCTAGCAGACCCATCCAAGTTATCCCCTGTGAGTGGGTCAGAATTAAGTTGCATACACCACCTATCAAGTCTATTAGAGTGTAAACCGTGGAGCTGAAATTACGCTATGCTATTTTCAGGAGTCATTTGGAGGAATCAGGGAATACACGGAAAAGACACTTTACCTCACGTGCTGTTTTTCCTTTTGTGTGGTAACTTTCAAATAAAACTTTGGAAAGTTTTGTTTGAAAGTTCCCACACAAAAGGAAAAATATATATGTTTACTGCGTATGGCACCTTTTAAAACATTACATTAGTTTATTTGGAAATGGCACTGTCGTGAAATGTGTTCATAATTTCTTTGAGAGAAAGTGCTACATTTTGTTGAGTTATCTGCTTCAACGCAGTCAGGTTTGCTGTGGATGGTTTCTGTCAAAACAATCTTGCAGCATGCCTCATGTGATAATTCACGTAGTACACATTTTATGTTTCTGCTTTTAGGACATTGCTCATCAACGCTGGTGCCATCCTCAATTTTAAACTGTAAGTATTTTTAAACATCTACCAAATCTGAATATTTAACTAATTTAAATGCTGAAAGTTCTTCACCCAAAACCTTGTGGTTGGCCTACCGATAAGCGCTGCAGTAAATTCTTGAAATTTTTGCAGACAAAATTGCTGATATAAGGTTGAAATTTGTGAGTTCATTTGCATCGATTGATGCCTAGTGCATCAGACACCAGCACAAGAGAAGTTACAAATATATAATATGACTCCTTGAAATGTTTGTTATTGTCAGCTAAATGCATCATATTTCCAGTTGAGGTAGACTTTCCACTGTCTGATATTTTGTTTTACCAGAAGGAAGAGAGAAAGTGAAGGATTCGGCGTGAGTGAACCAACTGCAGGTGAGTCACTTCAGCGTATAGGTTATTCATCAAACTGTGTTGAGGAATTAAAGGCAGGTCAAAGGGAAAATTGGGCACGGCCCCATTTGATTTGAGGGCAGACACCATTGAGCTCCCTTACCCAAACTGGTTAGGGTGAAGGTTCCTATGAAACTTATTAAAATAAGTCATGATAAAAATGGGGAGAAGGTCCTCAGAAATTATAATGACACAGAATGGTCATCAGAAGCCCAATGACTAAAAGTTATAAAAAATTATTGTCAAAGTTACGTATACATAGCCTTGCTTACTTAGCTCTGTTTTGTAAACTCCTGGATCCAGTGGGTATAGAATTTTCAAAGAACTGTTATAACTTTACAGAAAAAACACATTGGAAACCTATAGTTGTAACACATCCTTGCATTTGCCAAACATAAAAATGGCCTTCTTCAATTACAAAGACGCATCTACATAACAGGCAAAGGGATACACATTTATTTACATTTATCAATAGAAACTCCTCTGAATCATTAGTACAACATTCATGTTCAGTAATGTGCAGAAGTATTCATATATCTTTGCTGTCACATTAAATGAAGTTGTCACACTTGAAATTTTACATAGGCTAAGCTTATGTCAATGCGACAAAAAAGTCCAAGACTCTGAACGTGATATCAAGTGTGGATGGAAATCTCTGTTGGTCTCTACATATTTGTGGGACCCTGGAATTAGTGACTTTTCTAGTTATCTGAGCACTGTTTGCTTACTGATGAACTTTATGTTCTAAATGAACTTCAACACCATTTAGGCTACCATAGGCAGTGCTTTTGTGAGGTACTTAAAAGGCACTATATTATTTGTCTCGATGACTAACTAGCTAACCGACTAATGGAAACATTTGTGAAAATCTGCTTATTTAATTGAGCAGTTGCTGTTTCAGGTGACAAAGTTCGCGAGTTTCTAAGAAGCCTTCAATATTTTCGGATATTTATTGCACTCTGGAACATATTCATAATGTTCCTGATGCTTGTGTAAGTGGCTGTGATTTTTAGTCATTTAGCAACTGAGATACTTGAAGCACTGGTGTTTACGTGAATTTACCATTTAGCAATTTAGCAACTAAGATGCTTAAAACACTGATGTCTACATGAATTTAGATTCTTTAGATTCAGTTCTGAGTGTAACTGAGAATTCCATTAGATAAACATAGATGAATTATTTTGTTGTAGTTGCATTTTTTTCTAGCTGCCAAGTTTCAGGCCACTCGTTCTTTCTTCATCCATCTTAAGTAATGATTTACTTTATCTCAGCTAAAGCTTTTCTGGCTTGAAACCTTTGAGTCTCTCTCTCTCTCTCAGCCTTTCTCTATCAGCATCAACAGAATGTTACTTAGGCTTTTCTAAAATGATGCATCTGGCATGATAAGACAATGCTTGTGTATGAAAAGTATTTCTCTAGATCCTGAACTGTAGAATCTAAGCAAAGTGCACCTATTGCAGTCCTGCTGAAAACCTTTGTTTGCACAGAGCTGATTGCTATTTCAGTTTGAGGTTGAGGTTGAAATCCCTGCCATGGCGGGAAGGTTTTTCCAAATTTCTGCTTTACTCGCACTCTTGGTGAACATGGCTATAAAATGAGTACACTGACTGTACACTGTCGATGGGTAGATCAGGTAGCAAGGGAGAAGACTGGCCACCTGCCCGCTTGTGCCAAGACTGAGACAGTGCAGCTCCCAACACTTCCTACCCATGGCTGCCTCACATGGTTAGCTTAAGGGACTGTTCCTCTTCTGATGTTTGAACCCACCATCCATAGGTGAAATCCATCACCACATTTCCACTTCGGCATACCATCACCTGTGTTGTAACACAGGGTGCCCTGATTCACTATTAACCGGTTGGTTTATATCCATTCTCTGTTTGTTTTACAGATTTTTCAGTGCTTAGTTCCTTTCCTCTACAGAATGATACGGTGACAAACATTCAGTTTCTGTGGAATCCAGTTTAGACTTTGCAAAGACAGCTTTGTGCTGCAAACTATTTGAGTTGTACAAAATGGATTTGATTTATTACATTTGCAAATCGCTGTTGGCCCAAAGGCAATGCGAATTTCGGTGGAAGTTTCTGAGGATCTACAGATCAAAGATTTTTTGATTTAGTTAGGGTGTGTCTAACTTCGATTGATGTGGATTTATGTGAACATTGTCAATGACGAGTTTCTTCCATGGCATGAAGGTTAAAATTCAAAGTGTTTTAATGTAAATGGTTTCAAAGTTTCAAACTTGAAAGGTTTTGAAGTATCATTTTTGTTGTATTTGCATAGGATAATATTCTTTTTCTAAATGAGAAAGCACTTTCTGTACCATTTTCAGTGTGTGTTATATGTGGGTAGAATGATATTCTTTTCTAAGCGAGAGGCAGCAAGTAATTTTGTTGAAACTGGAAAGTGACAGGAAATGGCTGTGTTCTGAAGATAAAAAAGCAAATCACAAAAACGACCGCTACATGTGTTTAAACAGATTAAACAATTAAATTGTTTAAACAATTATTCACTGAACACAACTAAATTTTAAACTATTTTGGTAAATTTGCTGCAGAATGACTGGAAACTTAATTTGTGGTATTTAATTTCATCACTGAAGTATTGAAACAAACCAAAAAACTGAGCTTTTCCTACTTCGTTCAAAGTGATTTTAGCTACGGGGGTCGTCCATAAAAGACGTCCGCAAAGAGGGGGGATGGTTAACCCAAATGTTTTGCTCAATGCGGACATTTTGCATCTAAATTTGGTGCATACTGTTGTTTCAGTACAGCATATACCGTAAACAGGAACTTTAGTAGAACAACAGACAGTCTGTGTAATGTGCTGGAGTTAATTAGATTGATTAATTAATTGGAGTTAATTAGATTAATTAATTCCCGTTGCTGGAAGCGGCAGTATCAAAACACCCCACCTCGTTGCACTGTTAGATGCGCAAAATCATCAGGATAGCCAAATCTGCCTTTGTATACTCGGTCGGAGTGCGAATACGACATTCAAAGTTGCACTTAAAACTCAACTATTTAGACTGTATTATGATTAACTTAGTTCATGTTACGCGCTTTCGTGCAAGACTAGGTTTGTTTAAGCGCGCTATAAATGCTAGCTTACTTACTTACTTACTTACGAGGTAATGTCATATGCAGACAGTGGGGAGGAAGGGTCTAAAGTAGGTCGTCTTTGGGATGTGCTTGAAAGACTATTCCCTATTCGAAGAAAAATCTCATAATCGGCTCAAATTTAAGAGGGTGATCTCCTTTAAGCCTAGAAACTTATTAAATTTTATGCTTATTAGGCCTACTGAATGTCCATGTCCATATTTGTGTATGTCCGTCTGTCTCTCCGTCACTGTGTATGTACGTCTCCCCGTCTTTCCGTCTGTCTGTCTGTCTGTCTCCGCTCCATTTAATCTATCTTAGTACCTCTGGGTTGGCCAATTTTCCGGTCTCATTAAAGACCGTATTGCCTGCGTCTTAACGATGCACCATAGACCCAAAGGAGTCGAAGCCAGACTCTTAAAAAGTCGTTCCTAGCTATATGGTCTTTCGTTGTCATGACAACCGTGCTCTGCGCCAATTAACGCATAATTAGCGCCGTTGTCAACGCAGGTTGTCGCCGAATTAACAACCACTTTATGACAGGAGATCGCGTCACAACAGCCGTATAACTAGCTTGGTCAGAGCGGTTGTGCAATTCTTCCTCTTATCTCTCTCTCTCCTCTCCAACCCCAAACACCACCCCAGTAGCTGCTCCGTCTGACTTTTGGATCTTAACCTGGAACCGAACCCTTTTGCCTATCGATTTTGTCTTAACTGAGCGCCTATGAATAAGCTCGTCCCCGCGGCGCGGCTTTCGTTGGGCGCTGTAGAAATTTCGGAATTACGATTACGATAAGACGACAGCGGATCAAGAGGTGAGACAGTCACGGAAAGAAAAAAAGAATGTGGAATGCCGAAAAGTGAGAACTGTTACAAACATTTTCCTACCGACGTCAGCGGTCTTTGATGCCATAATATGTCGTTAAACTGTGGGAACCGCGAATGGAGCCACTTGAAAATATAGATCTAGTGACTACAAACAAAAATTTCAAATAATTTTTCCAAAATTTTACAGTTTCAACCGTTTGTAAAGAGATCAATGTATGTACGTATGGATGTATGTATTTATGAATGTAAGTATGTATGTATGTATGTACGTATGTATGAATGTATGTATGTATGTATGTATGTATGTATGTATGTATGATGTGAATGTATGTATCACTAAATTTGTAAAGCGCCTTTTAAGTAACTCACAAAGGCGCTGCAGCACGGCTACCTAACGCTCTCTAAATAGGAACGTCTTGAGACGGGCAGAAAATGTTTCTTGAACTGTTGAACAGGCGAGGGATCGGATGTCTGGTGGAAGAGTGTTCCAGAGAGACGGCCCCACGATGGAGAAGGCGCTGCCCGCCCGAGCAGACGTGCGAGAACGCGGTACAATGAGTTGACCCTGTGTCGCCGATATATGATATATGATATACATTAATATATGAAAGAGGTTAAATTATGTAAGTCTTTAAAAAAGCTATCTCGGCCATGGTTGCAAACCGCTCCTCTTCTGCCCTAGCACTTCTGCGCCCGTCCGTCACCTCAATCGCTCCATAGCCATAGCTGCCCCACCATTCTGGAATAAACCCCCTCAGAACTGCGGACAGTTATCTGACCCTTCACACAAACTCAACTATGCTCCACCGCTTGCAATTTTAGCATTGGCCTTTCACTCAAAACTGAAGACATTCCTCTTTCGCAGATCCTATCCTGACTCCCCTTCTTCCTCTTTTCTCACTTTCCGCTCCAATCCCGAACAACACACATCGTAACTGCCACGCTGTCTCTCTTCCTGATTCTTGGATCTTGACCTGGAACCGAATACCTTTGCCTATCGCTTTTGTTTTCGCTGAGCGCCTGTGGTCCCCGAGACATGGCTTTCTTTGGGCGCTGTAGAAATCTCGGGATTACGATTACGATTACGATTCATGTTAGCTACATTGGTTAAAGCGTACGTCAAGGCACCTCCGTGCGTGAGGATGCCGGTTTGCATACCGATCATGGCTTATTTAACAGATATGAATCTCGGAATAGCACGGTCCTTGCACGGGTACCTTAAATGGCGTGGCGCCCATTCAAACGGGCAGCGACGGTGAAGGATCTCACCCAATAAATTCACTGCAAACTGAGCAGGGTCGAGGCCAAACATTCGCTATGTAAAACCGTGTACATTTATAGAGATCAAAGAGATCGGAAATTAGAGATTAAAATGTAAGTTTACGAGGGTTAGCCTATATATACCACAACTAGTTCGCTTACTATAATGTTTTGAGTTCTGAACGATTAAAAATTCAGAGGTCATCTCATAACTTCAAAGGCATTAGCCATCCATAAACTTGTTTTTACGTCCAATGGATCTTCATTAGATGGAAATGATTGCTTTACCACTTTAAAGAAGCCATCGAATCTGGCAGCGAAGCAGACTCTGCCTCGATCTCCTGCCAGGAGTGGAAAAGCAGCGCCTTAAGTATTCCATTAAATTAGAAAGACGTTAAGCGACGGCCTCTGATCTCCTCCTTGGAAATCAGCGAACGGCGGATTTGCCAGAGAGACAGTGACACAGACAGAGACGGAGATAGAGGCAGTGATACAGACAGAGACGGAGATAGAGGCAGTGACACATACAGAGACAGAGATAGAAGCAGTGACGCAGACAGAGATAAAGATAAAAGCAGTGACACAGACAGAGGCAGAGATAGAGGCAGTGACACAAACAAAGACAGAGATAGAGGCAGTGACACAGACAGAGACAGAGATAGAGGCAGTGACACAGACAGAGATAGAGATAGAGGCAGTGATACAGACAGAGACAGAGATAGAGGCAGTGACACAGACAGAGACAGAGATAGAGGGACAGACAGACCGACAGCTATAGAAAGAGTCGAGAGACCGAGAGGCAGACAAACACACATACAAAGACAAGGCGGAGAGAGCGAGAGAGGCAGACAGAGACAAACACAGAGAGAACGTGAGGCAGGCCAAAAGCAGGCACGTGACATGCATGCAGGCAAGTAGGAAGGATAAAAATGAGATGAGGAATGCAAATGAGGCAGGAGACATAAGCCAGCATTACGTCATAAAGAATGAATGACCGATCTACAGAAAGACAGACAGAAGGACAGATAGACAGACATGTAGACATCTACAGACAAAGAAATAGATAGAGGGACTAATAGATAGACTGATAGATTGATAGATGGAAAGGCAGACAGACAGAGACTGAGATAGAGAGACACACAGAGACGGAGACCAATGGACAGAGACAGAGAAAGAGGGACAAACAGACCGACAGAGATAGAGAAAGAGGTCGAGAGACATCGAGACAGACAGACACACATACAAAGAGAAGACGGAGACAGAGAGACATACAGAGATAGATAGAGAGAGAGACAACATAAAGAGAGAGACAGAGACAGAGAAAAGGAGAACGACACAGCAAGACAGAATGTTAGCCAGACAGAAGGAAGGAGTGAAGGAAGGTCTATCTAGTAAATGCACATGTAAATGTACACGTTTTACTATAGCGACCGTATTTCAACGAATTTACCGGGTGAGTTCCTTCACCATCGCTGCCTAGTGAGAAATAAAAGCTGAGTCAGTGAAGGAGTGGGGGAATCTAACTAAAAAACCGTGCAAAATTGTTTTGTGCAATCAGCACAGTCGTGTTTCGGGGTAAAATATTCTGATCCCAGCTACAACCAGGGCATTTTGTTCGGATGCTACGACATCGCCAAAACGATGGCCACAACCACCAACATCAGCAGCCGATGCAACGTCTAGCTGTGCGGACAGAACTCAGCTTATTATTCCGAGTCGAGGCAAATGGCACCGAGCTCTGTATACTACTTGGCGCAGTTATAAAAACCTCCTGCTCCTCTTTCTCCTCCTCCTCTTCTTCCTCCTCTTCGTTCTATTCCTTCCATGCTCTTCTTCTCCTTCCTCCCCTCCTCAGGTTCTTTACTTGCTCTTCCTTCTTCTCCTCCTCCTGCTCCTCCAGTTAATTCTCCTCTTCCTCCTCCCTTTGCTGCTCCTCCCTCTGCTTCTGCTTCTCCTCTCCCTTCTCCTTCTGCTTCTCCTCTCCCTTCTCCCTCTGCTTCTCTTCCTTCTCCCTCTGCTTCTCCTAGTCCTTCTCCTAGCCCTCCTCCTCCTGCCAATCCTCCTCCTCTACCTCCTCATCTTGCTGTTCCTCCCTCTTCCTTCTAGTTCTAGCTATCCTCCTCGTCGTCCTCGTCGTCCTCCTCCTGCTTCTCCTCGTGCTCATGCTGTGTTGGCGGCCTTCCATATCGATCCTCGCAGACCTGAGACCGATCGACCAGGGACAGACAGGCTGAACGCTAAGACCACAGCAACAACCAAAGCTTCCATCGCCCGTAAAGATATGTTACATCGCTCCGTCGCTCTCCTTCTCTTCTTCCTCTTCCTCCTCCTCCTAATCCTCTTTCTGCTATTCCTCTCCTTCTATCTACTACTCATCATCCTATTCCTCTTCCTCCTATTTTTCTTCCCCTATTCCTCTTCCTCCTATTCCTCTTCCTTCTATTTTTCTTCCTCCTATTCCTCTTCCTCCTATTCCTCTCCTGCTCTTCCTTCTAAACCTTCTCTACTTCCTCGTATCCTCCTCCTCTCCTTCTATCTGCTACTCATCATCCTATTCCTCTTCCTCCTATTTTTCTTCCCCTATTCCTCTTCCTCCTATTCCTCTTCCTCCTATTCCTCTTCCTCCTATTCCTCTCCTCCTCTTCCTCCTACGCCTTCTCTACTTCCTCGTATCCTCCTCCTCTCCTTCTATCTGCTACTCATTATCCTCTTCCTCCTATTCCTCTCCTCCTCTTCCTCCTACACTTTCTCTACTTCCTCGTATCCTCCTCCTCTCCTTCTATCTGCTACTCATTATCCTCTTCCTCCTCTTCCTCTTCCTCCTATTCCTCTCATCCTATTCCTCTCATCCTCTTCCTCTTACACCTTCTCTACTTCCTCGTATCCTCCTCCTCTCCTTCAATCTGCTACTCATTATCCTATTCCTCTTCCTCCTATTCCTCTTCCTCCTCTTCCTTCTATTCCTCTCCTCCTCTTCCTCCTACACCTTCTCTACTTCCTCGTATCCTCCTCCTCTCCTTCTATCTGCTACTCATTATCCTCTTCTTCCTCTTCCTCCTATTCCTCTCCTCCTCTTCCTCCTACACTTTCTCTACTTCCTCGTATCCTCCTCCTCTCCTTCTATCTGCTACTCATTATCCTCTTCCTCTTCCTCCTATTCCTCTTCCTCCTCTTCCTCCTATTCCTCTCCTCCTCTTCCTCCTACACCTTCTCTACTTCCTCGTATCCTCCTCCTCTCCTTCTATCTGCTACTCATTATCCTCTTCCTCCTATTCCTCTTCCTCCTATTCCTCTCCTCCTCTTCCTCCTACACCTTCTCTACTTCCTCGTATCCTCCTCCTCTCCTTCTATCTGCTACTCATTATCCTCTTCTTCCTATTCCTCTTCCTCCTATTCCTCTCCTCTTCCTCCTATTCCTCCTCTTCCTCCTACACCTTCTCTACTTCCTCGTATCCTCCTCCTCTCCTTCTATCTGCTACTCATTATCCTCTTCTTCCTATTCCTCTTCCTCCTATTCCTCTCCTCCTCTTCCTCCTACACCTTCTCTACTTCCTCGTATCCTCCTCCTCTCCTTCTATCTGCTACTCATTATCCTATTCCTCTTCCTCCTACTCCTCCTAATCTTCCTGTTCCTACACCGTTTCCTTCTCTGCTTCTTCCATATTGTACATCCTTCTCCCCACCTCCACCATTTCCTCCCCTTCCTCTTCCTTTGCTCAGTCACGCATCCTCCTCCTCCTCCTCCTCCGCCGTGCCTTGCTTTCCTGTCGCGCGCGCAGACGTTATCATCGTCGTCGTTGCGTCATTTTGTCGTCGTCATCATCGTTATCATCGGCGTTAAACTCTGTGCGTTGTGTACAAACACGTGCTCAGCATTCGTCTTTTGGCCGGCTCTTCTGTATGTTTAGCTGTATCTCTGCGTCTACCTGTCTGCCCCTTTCCGTCCCTTTCTCTTGTTCTCTGCATGTGTGCCCGTGTGTTTCTGTCTGTATCAGTGTCTGGGCGTGCCTGTCTCTCGCTTGTCTTCCTCTCTAGATCTCTCTGTGGCTCTGAATAACTGTGTAATTGTCTGTATACCCCTTGCTGTTTTTACTGTAGGTCTACATGTGTGCTTGTGCGTAACTGAGGGTGTCTGTTTCTCTGTCTGTGGTCGTATGCCTACCTGTCTGCCTGCCGATCCCTCGCTGTTTTCCTGATTGTCTTAGGCTGCTTTTGCCCAGCTGCGTATCTAGGTGGCTGCAACGTCGCACGCAGACGACAGCTCTTCAGTCGGTCGGTCAGCCAATGCAAATGGTCAGTAGAGTCCAGTCTTCTGTGGTCAGTAGAGTCCAGTCGCCATTTCTGTAGCGTTTCTGGCGCTCTATCGTCGGTCGGATTAGGCAATAACCTGTATTCCGTCTTGCGGACTACTTCGTCTGTCTGCGCTGCGTGTAGCTGACGCGTATGATTGCAAGTCACGGATGACTGAGAATTCGACGTCCTCTCGCTTTGCAGGTGACTGATTTATTGAGGCTTAACTACGTTCAAGGTAAGTTTGTCTTTGTTCGCAGCCACTCTAGCGATATTTTGCAAATGCCGCCGATATATTGTGACAAAGATACAGTGAGCTTGATTTGCATATTTTAATAATGAGATTAAATATCGTCCCAGCTTATATACGTTACCAGCGAATAGATCCGTTGTAAGAGCCTAGCAAAATGACGTATTAGGATACCAAAACAGCCGTAAATTGTTCAACATCCACCTTCTTCTACTCCTCCTCCACATTCTCTGAATATTATTTATTCCAGTCATTCATTTTCTGTTTCCTAATCTTCTTTTCTCATCATTTTCCTTCTGTAAACTTTCTCTTAATTTTTCTCCTGAAGTTCAATCTGTTCGTTCTTCTTTCTTCTCCCTAAGTTTTGGCATGTTTGATAACTGTGATGGAGCTCAATGCAGGTTTTCCAGTGTTAAGAATCGGGAAGTATTATCGGGAGGCTTCCAAATGATTATTTCAGACTTTCTTTCTATAGTATTAACTACAATTTGAAAGCTCAGTGTGATTCTTCTCTTTCGCAGGTCCGATTCCTCTTCTTCCCCTTATCTAGCCTGTAAGTAAGTAAGTAAGACATTTGTTAACACGCCATGTATCCATCGGCTGAGCGAGGAATCGTAGGCGATTCAATTCCAAACACTATCCACCGTAGCCGTCTGATTGCCTGACTCTTGGATCTTCACCTGGAAGAGAACCCTTCTTGCCTATCGATTTTGATTTGACTGAGAGCCTGTGAATGAGCTGGTTTCCGCGATTTAGCTTTCCTTGGGCGCTGTACTACTTTCGAGTTTACGATTACGATATGAACTTCGGTGGAGCCATAGAATGTTTCAAAAACTGACGTTTATGTAGGACCAGTCTTCTCTTTGTCGTCCTCTATGCCACATCCATACACCACAAGAATGTTTGAAACATCGTTTCAACAGTTGGAGAGGACGCATCTGGAGAAGGCGCATGAAGGGCAATCACCTCTAAGCAGTATGAAGGAGCTGTATAAGCTCTTCGTGTGAGAATCTGAGTGGAGAGTCTCCGAGAAGGTGCTTGAAGGGTTATCACGTCTAAGCAATATGAAGGAGCTCTGTGCGTGCTCTCCGTGTGGGTGTCGGAACCAAGCCCAGGACACTTGCAATTTTAACATTTTCCGGAGCATTAAATGGTGACACTGATCATTTTGCTAACAGAGCAGTCTAAAGCGACTGAACATGACGCAATTTATAGAAATTTAAAGCAGTGAATATAGTGGCATTTATTTTCATGTCAAAATGAGATCAAAATTGTATCCGGAGAAATCACTGCACATCCTCTATTATTTATCTCTAAGGTCGTCCAAGGTAATTGAGAATCTAATGTTGCGCTATTCGTATCTGCGCGACTTTTTGCAGATTTATGCACCATACCTTCTGGAAGTTCATTCAATCGAGACGGTCTGCTACGGTTCACCACCGACTGATGACACCGACAGATGACATTGATTTCTGCGCAACATTACCTCGCATTCACGCTACTGAATAACAACAATAACAACAATAACAATAACAACATTAACAGCAACAACAATAACAACAATAACAACAACAACATTAACAACAACATTAACAACAACAATAACAACAACAACAACAACAATAACAACAACAATAACAACAACAATAACAACAATAATAACAACAACAATAACAACAACAATAACAACAACAATAACAACAACAATAACAACAACAATAACAACAACAATAACAACAACAATAACAACAACAATAATACGAAGAAAATTTCTATATCGCCACTGTAATAATGCTCAAGGCACCAGTCGACGGTCGCTGCAAAGCATGTTTGGTGTTCATGCAAATTCCATTGGGAGTCTGGTAGACAGGCAAGAGCGAAATTCGAAAGGACATGGGAACAGCCTAAGGAGACACTGAGGAAGAGATGAATTTTTTAAGCCAAGATCTGAAAGCTAATAGAGACTGAGCGGAAGTTTGCCGGAAAAGAGTTCCAGAGTCTAGAGCCAGCGACTTAGTACCTTTTAAATGGAATTTCCAGCCTACAACTTTGATGTGGTTTCGATCCTTCACGACGATGGCCATGTGCTCAAGCTACTTCGGCAGGTGCACCAACACCAAGCTTTAAAACACGATAACACCATCCCAATGGTTGTTTCCTTTACTAGATGCTCGGCATGGCAACCGACTGCCAATGATTTATTTCGCTTTGTGTGTGAGCGCTGCGCTCCATCGACCTTGTAGCACTCGGCTGTCGCTATCGACTTGCAATGTTTGCGTTCGGACCATTTGACTTAGCAAACGTAACTCTCCATTAGTCGGTATTTGTTATCAAACACACTGTATTTGTTGATCAAATACTTTAGCAGTCGAGATTCATTACAGGGACGGCACCTTCCGTCAGATATTGGCGCGATTTAAGTAAGCTGACGTAGGGTACGTCTATCACTCATTGATTAAAATCATTTACGGTCGGAGTTGATGGCAGATACAACATGCGCCTGCATCAGCAATGGAGTCATCTAAGTGCAGACAAGGGGATGTTAAAGATGACCGCAAGAACCATCTAAATGCGGACAAGGGGATGTTAAAGATGACCGCAAGAACCATCTAAATGCGGACAAGGGGATGTTAAAGATGACCGCAAGAACCATCTAAATGCGGACAAGGGGATGTTAAAGATGACCGCAAGAACCATCTAAATGCGGACAAGGGGATGTTAAAGATGACCACAAGAACCATCTAAATGCGGACAAGGGGATGTTAAAGATGACCGCAAGAACCATCTAAATGCGGACAAGGGGATGTTAAAGATGACCGCAAGAACCATCTAAATGCGGACAAGGGGATGTTAAAGATGACCACAAGAACCATCTAAATGCGGACAAGGGGATGTTAAAGATGACCGCAAGAACCATCTAAATGCGGACAAGGGGATGTTAAAGATGACCGCAAGAACCATCTAAATGCGGACAAGGGGATGTTAAAGATGACCGCAAGAACCATCTAAATGCGGACAAGGGGATGTTTGAAGATGACCGCAAGAACCATCTAAATGCGGACAAGGGGATGTTAAAGATGACCACAAGAACCATCTAAATGCGGACAAAGGGATGTTAAAGATGACCACAAGAACCATCTAAATGCGGACAAGGGGATGTTAAAGATGACCGCAAGAACCATCTAAATGCGGACAAGGGGATGTTAAAGATGACCGCAAGAACCATCTAAATGCGGACAAGGGGATGTTAAAGATGACCGCAAGAACCATCTAAATGCGGACAAGGGGATGTTAAAGATGACCGCAAGAACCATCTAAATGCGGACAAGGGGATGTTAAAGATGACCACAAGAACCATCTAAATGCGGACAAGGGGATGTTAAAGATGACCGCAAGAACCATTTAAATGCGGACAAGGGGATGTTAAAGATGACCGCAAGAACCATCTAAATGCGGACAAGGGGATGTTAAAGATGACCGCAAGAACCATCTAAATGCGGACAAGGGGATGTTAAAGATGACCGCAAGAACCATCTAAATGCGGACACATGCGCACAAGGGGAGGGGTTATGCCCAATATGGTACGTAAGCAGTTACTTTGGTAGGGGCCTACAGCTTGTATCTTAAACACCCACTTCAATCACACAGCATTCTGTACTGCGTTGGATGTAATTAGAGTTCTTTTGCTGGACGTGGCAGTATCAAAGAACCTCACCCCGTAGCAAAGTTAGCCCTGCAAGATCAACAAGGCTGTCTAATATAGGCATCAGCATTCCGCTGGAGTGGGGATGTCCGCGCAAGGGAATGGGGAGGTATTATCAAATGGGGACAAAAAGAGGGGTCCAAAGTAGGTCATTGTTTTGTGGACGTCCTTTTTGGACGACACTTAACCTGATGAAGAATCTTTCGGTTGAAGTTTTAACTGTTTAGCCAATGGTGAGCGCGCGTGTTAATTTGGTTCAATAACGAAGTGGTTGTTAAACGAAATTAGAACCAAGAAAAGGAGGGCGACTCGCCGAAGTCGTAAGAATGGATCACCCTATCAACTCTTCACAAAGTTACAGGATTTGAACTGGTATTGACTCAAACGTCAGCTGACCCATTTGCAGTTACAGAAAGTCGATTTGTCGATTCGTCCATAAGAATCTGGTATTTCTGGGTGGTCCCGGTTCAATATTAGCAGTAGCGTACAGTGCGGCCACACAAATACGATTCTTCCAGCTTTAATCCTCACGAGAACGACAAACTTGTGGAATTAACATAACAAAACACAACATAACATTTTCAGTGGTTCGGAAGACATGTAGTCCGTGTTTGAACCACAGCAAATTACTACTTAGAAAACTGGCAAAACCTGCATGAGACAAGGACACATAATTAGGCTCTCATATGAGAACATTCTTCGTTCATTCGTTCGTTCTTTCTTTCATTGGTTCGGTTTTTGGCTTGTTCGTCCGTTCTCGTGCTCTGTAAACACCACTAGCAACTGTTAATAGTAAATAACCGTCTGTAAATAACCAGGGAGATTCGGTTCTTTCTGGGTTATCACAAGGTATCAAAATTATGGTCATAATTCATTATATGACAAACTTTATTTTGCTACAGTAAGGCAGCACAAAAATTTGAAACACAAATACTGAGAAAACTAAACAAATATAAAGAAACAAATAATCAGTTCAACTCACTGAAAAGTAAATGCTTTGCATAAACATTTGACAGAAAGTCACTGATGCTACAATTTTTCTGTACATTAGAGTTTCACAAAGTATCATTTTCTGTCATTGGAAAACAACGCATACAATTCAGTTAACACAAAGTTATCACTCTAACTGAACTTGGACACTAAGAAAACTGTCTCACATCGATGTCATCCTGAACCAGTAAACATCCAACATACATAAACTATCCACAAACAGTTTACTGTTATTTACTTTAAACAACTTCCATTTGTCAACCCTGCATATTCATCTTTGGTAAATAAAACACATTCGCATGCGTGGACAGTAATGGCTTATAATATGCTTCAAATAACTGAATAGAACTTTTCATCCATGCGTCCGTTAGCTTTAGAAAGAATTCTATTGACAGACTCATAAAATTTGCAATTGGTTTTATTATGGCTCGGCTTAAAGTGTCTTTCAGCTGTCAAAAAGACTCCTATGTATTATAAATGGTAAGCTCAAACCGTTAACAGTTAAACATTTGTACAGATGTTTATAAGCACTGCACAAAAAATATTGCTACATTGAATTTATATCGCAATACTGTGCTTCCAATTCACAAGTTGCGCTTTATAAAGCGCCACTATCTAATTACAAAGCATCAACCGATGGCAGGAAAAAGCCAGGTTTGCTTACAGGTCGAGATCCAATTATGCGTGAAGGACTCGCTCAAGGTCACTGTACACATTAAGCGTCTCAATTAAGGGCGGCTTAAACCCGCACCCTCGACGTTAAAGGGCTAGCGCTGAAAACAATCGGCTGCTGTAACCATAACCCCTCTTCACAGTCATCTCCCTGGATAGCATCAAAACCGGAGCGAGGTCTGTTTTTCCAGAGATCTGTTTCTCGCATTCTCCTAAAACAATTTTGCATTCTTGTTGGATAATTTTCTGAAAAGAAGTCAGTGACGATTCAGACAATAACATAAGATCACCTGCATACATTACATACCCAATGTACAAGTTACAGTATTAATACAACTTCCCTGTGGATTCTCATAGATTAACGATAATGTCACCCACCTTAGACAGAACCCCTTCTTGTCTTAAACCGCAAATGTAATGAAACTCTAGAATAACGTATACCCTACCAAAACGAATGGCATATGTGCAAATATATGCATGCATACATAACTGTTTCCAACATACTCCTAACACAATTTTTCATTCTTGTTGGATCATTTTCTAAACAGGCCTATGGATGTATATACATATGCATGAACTCGTGATGAACTCGTGCGTTTTCCGTATGTCCTGACTCGTTGGCCTGTACAATGACGCTTAAGTATTTACATTAGTTGGAAGCCGGTAGAAAACAGCAACTCTTGTGTTAACAACGATGCATACAGGTGTACAGTTCTCACCGGGGATATGTCGGTTTCTGTGTATGTGACAGCCTGTTATTGCTTCCAAGCATTGAATCGATACAAGGCACTGAGGAAGCAAAGGTAAACGATAGTCACAAGAATGATTCATGGACTCGAGAAACGGACTAGCTTAAGAAGGTGTTTGTTAGAATTATGTGTAAAATATTACACACAGTATGGGCAGTACGTGGCGCTCAGACAGAAGTGGCCTGTGTTAAGTGAACTTCACTTACTGAAGATATACTATTGTTTCC
The DNA here is from genome assembly GCA_964023275.1 of Norana najaformis. Classification (NCBI taxonomy): domain Eukaryota; kingdom Metazoa; phylum Annelida; class Clitellata; order Crassiclitellata; family Hormogastridae; genus Norana; species Norana najaformis. Next base: position 32,596,291 of record OZ029918.1, on the reverse strand, counting down.
GATATGTTTGGCTCCCATAATGAGTAGCCACGTTTCCTGTTAACCAAAATTAGTTTATATCAGATCTACGTTTAATTTGGCCTATGGCGGATTTAATAAGTAAATATCATTCTAACAGTGTGACCTAGTGACACTTAAGATACGAATATGCATGTTCCCCTAAAGCTCAAAGGGTTAAAACTGGGTTAAAATGGAAAGGGTGATGAAGATATTTGAACAGCGGCCATAATATGAATTGTTTCAGAAATCCTCTGAACTCATAAGGCGAAGGTAACTCAAAGCTTTAGCGGTAGATTTTCAACATAAGATAGTAATTTGTGTGGTCATAATAAGAGCTTTTAAGGGAAAGATAAGAAGAGAATTTGGACAGGAAACAAGGCACAGTTCCCTGTTACAGACTTCTGAAACTCCAGAACATTTTTCGAAAGCGCTTTGAAAAACTATTATAATAGATACACAGTAAATAATATTATAATTTACAATAGCATACTATAATATATTGTAGTAAACTATAATAAGGTACACTTTAGTATGCTACAGTAATGTTTCATACAATACATCTTATACTATATTCTACAATAATATTTTTATATTATATACCTGCAGTATGTTTGAACAACTACTGTAGTACAGTAGAGCACACTATAGTAGACTTTACTATAGTGTGCTCTAGTGTACTATGGTATGTGATAAAGGTTTAGTGCAGTGTACTATAGTACTATTTACTGTATGCCTATTATTGTGACTACTGGTTTATGTTTTATGACTTCCCTTAGATTCTGTATTCTGGACGCTTCAAATATAGGTAGCGGAATTTGATTTGGGATATCTCTGTGGCATTGAATTCCAATCTTTAATGCAATTTGGCGCCGAGATCGTCGTTTCGAAGTGTCACTCATGTCATTGCAATGAAGACAACTCGACAACTTCTTGCGATTGTGCATTCAGCTTAGCTATTGCTTCTCCCGTCTCAAACAAGCGCATTTGTTAAACTCGAAGCAACTGCACGTCATTGATCATTTGTCGGTTGCTGCGTGTTAAGTCCCCGGAAGAATACCGGAGTCTCAAGAGTTTTTGAGGTCCAAAAATATTGGTTTCTTTCTGAACGGAAAATGTATGTCGCGTCTTGAGGTAGAAATGTCTCGGTGCCTTTACACATTAAGAGTGTCTATGTCTAGACTGGAAATTGAATGTCTATGTCTCAATCGGACATTTCTATATCTTCTTAAAAATTTAAAATTTCTCCGTCTGATCTTGATGGTGACCCAAAGTGTCTTTCGTCTCTCAAAGCGAGTAAGAGCCAGAGACTGGAAGTCTTCCTTAAGGCGATTTGGTGCAGATGTTTTTTTAAATTTCGGTTCAATTTGACCGATTTTGTTTTGATTGAGCGCCTGTGCATAAGCTCGTTCCCACGACTCAACTTGTGTTTTGTTGAAGATTGGCGAAGTATTTATATATGTTTGAGTCTTAGCTTTCGTATAGCGCATTTTCAGGACTTATAAAAATTCCAAAGGCGTGACTGACGAGAATGTAACTTAGGCTGAGTTATAAGGAACAATACGTATGTACTGAGATTGCGATTACGATTACGAAGACAGTTCGTTTAGGTATCGGTACAGGCTCCATATTTGGTTCAAACCTCGACTGAGGCTGTGTCAGGATCATGCAAATATATTGGCGCTATATCGAAATTAGGTACACTAAGTATGTAGGCCAATGTATGTATGTATGTATGTATTTATACATGTATGTATGTATTTATGTATGTATGCATGCATGTATGCATGCATGTATATATGTATGTATGTATGCATGCCTGCATGTATGTATGTATGTATGTTGTATGCATGTATGCATGTATATGTGCATGTGTAATTCTGGTTATTTATACAGCTCCTTTCAAGAACCTAACAAAGGTACTCTATATTTGAATTGCAAAATTATTCTTCTTTAAGTTCTCTGCTACCGGGCAGGTTCGAACGTCCAACGGCGCCATTCCTGACGTTCTTGGGCCTCTTCCTTCAGTTTACCATATCCGCCCTCCTTCATCCAGTCTAGTAGCATTTGTCTCGGTCTTCCTCTTCTTTTCTTTCCTTCCATTCTTCCCACTATGACTGCAAAATTAGGCAAATAAATAATACAAAATAATCAATTCTCGATTAAATAACTTTACATTGGCACGCAGTCAACGGTGCTCAATGACTAGGCAAACATAATATGTCGTGGATATTATATGGCTGAGAAACCTGGCGAACGTGACGTAGTCGGTCCGGGGCAGCGCTAACCCCTGGCGTCATAAATAATTCTCGTTGATTATACAAAGAAATTGTATGATCGCTTGTTGTGCTTCTGGATGGATGGGTGGAGCACCACAAGTAATATGAAATGCCGGGTCTGATGTAACAGTAAGGGTTCCTCAGACCGATCATGATGTATATTGGCATCTGCAATGTAATTTGATGCCAGAATATGCAATTCATATATGGAATCTTGTCTCAGGGTTTTTAGTTATTGATGTGTATACATGTGTGTTTATGTGGCAGCTTACGAATTCATTGGCAAGTTATTATTGGCGCCAGGTTATAATTTTACGACATGCACAGTAAGATAAGTATCCGAAACAGAATAATAAGATAAGATAAGATAAGATAAGATGAGATAAGATAAGGTAAGGTAAGATAAGAGAAGATAAGATAAGACTACATTTCATTAGATTTGAGTAAGTCAGGTCAGGCAAAGTCACATCAAATTAGATTAGATTAGTAGTCTGTTTGAATGGGAGACAGTAAAATTCGAGGCCACCTGGTGTCCATTCAGTACTCCATCCTTTCAGGTTCGGTGAAGGACCCCCCTACAAATTCTACAATATGTATTTAATATTTCTATAGCGTTTTTTAAGATATTGAAGCGCCTGTCTGTCTTTATGTCTGTCTGTTTTTATGTTAGTGATCTGTATTGTCTGTGTTGTCACATCGTCGTTCTCACTTAAAGGGTCTGTCTGTCTTTATGTCTGTCTTTATATATGTGCATGTGTAGTTCTGGTTATTTATACAGCTCCTTTCAAGAACCTAACAAAGGTACTCTATATTTGCATTGCAAAATTCTTCTTCTTTAAGTTCTCTGCTACCGGGCAGGTTCGAACGTCCAACGGCGCCATTCCTGACGTTCTTGGGCCTCTTCCTTCAGTTTACCATATCCGCCATCCTTCATCCAGTCTAGTAGCATTTGTCTCGGTCTTCCTCTTCTTTTCTTTCCTTCCATTCTTCCCTCTATGACTTTATGTCTGTCTGTCTTTATGTCTGTCTTTAAAGCTTTGTGAGATAAAGTGTAGACCACTTTTTCTACATCTATCGTTGAGCTGATCTTCTTGCAGTGATGTGGATGTTTTTGAAACTAAGCGTGAGCAGTTTTGTGCAAAATTAATGGTAGTAAAAATTCGCAACACCGGATGTTGCTTTTTAATGCAACACTGTCGTAGATTTAGGCCCTATATACTTTGTAAAAGAGACATTGTTGCCATGAGTCAATATCTTGTCACTGCAGCCATGTGTAGGCCCTTTTCGTTGAACAATGATTGTTGTAACCGCTCCAATTCTAAACATCACCCGCAGGAGTCGTCTGACTCTCTGCTTGCCTGACCTTCGTAATCGTCATCGTAATCTCCAAATTTCTAAAGCGCTGCTTAAAAGCTAAACACAGGGCACCAACTTATTCACGAGCAATGCGTCAAGTCAGTGAAGTTGTCCAAAGATACCATGTCAAGAACGAAGTCCGGTTGCCAGAAGACCAGAGACAGAAGGGGAACAGGATCTGTGTTTAAGCTGAGAGAAATGGGAAGGCAGTGGATTGGATGGATTGGACCTTACCAGCCTATCGGTTTTGTCTTGACTGAGCGCCTGCAGGGAATACGCTGGTTCCCGCGACTTACTTTCTTTGGGCGCAATTACGATAATGATGAACCGTTCGAATTTGAACTGTTTCAGTGTAGAAGTCTGACGAACGGACCTTTGTGCCGTCAGGCAACCAATCCAATCTCCGAGATCTCGTTTCTTTGACCATCGCCACGATGCCGGTGGTTGTGATGCACGGGGGCGGAAGTACGAGCGGTGGAGGTCACGTGTCTGCCAAGGGTACCGGGCCAAACAGCCACCTGAGCGTGTCACTCTTCACCGCCTTGATAAATCCTTTGTTTGGTAAGTAAGCAGGAGCAACAGAAATTTAAATCCATCTCTGTCTGTAATGGGTGTTCTGTTTGGGGCGAGGAGGATGGGGTGATCAGACCCCCATATTTTAATGAATTGTCCTGAATTTTTGGGTCTTTCGTCCGCAACCCTTTGCATGGATAGATTTATTAATTGAGCCGTTTATTGAATCACCAACAACAGTAAATTACGAATATCTCAATTTTTATTGAAACCGAAACTTTACAAGCTAGTGTTGAGAAGTGGGTAGAATAATAAATAATAAATAAAAAGGGTCATTAGACCAGCTTAATTCAAGTTGTCTCTGTCCCTAGTTAGCTTCCCAGGTGTTTTAATGCAAAGATCACCTTTTCAGTTCTGCAAGTATTTGCTATCATCTTTGGTTTCCTAGTTTTACCATGACCTTTATACTTGCAAGTGTCTTAGGCAACCTTCACCCTGACCATTTGGAGAGCAACTCAGCGGCGTACATGCTCTCGAACTCAGATGGCCACTCCCTCACTGGATCAGCCCTTGCTTTGTACTCCGCAAGATGCCGGGTGTTTAACGATGGCCTCAACGGCCGTTGACGTATTCCAGATTGCCGATGGAGCTCCTCAATCATTTCCTTCATCTGACAAACAAAAAATATGGACTGTCCTTCCCTACAGGCTTGTGATCTAACCATATTAAGGCGATAGGTCATAAGGCCACAGGTTGAGACCCTTTCCCTGTCTGAAGGTCTGGCCAAACGAGCTGCGGTGCCAGCGGCATCTTTTCGTGTCATTTGTACTAGACCGATGATTTCGCGTTGTGCTTAGAATTACTTTCTCTTTCTTCCTCTATTTCTGACTCCATTAGATAAATTAGGTGTACATGTACAATAACACGTAATGCGATCGCGGTCGACAGAAAGGCGAACAGATAGAAACAGGCAGACATATCGACGGGGGCACACAAACAGCCAGACGGACAGACAGAATATACAGTTAACAGACCGGCAGACAGACAGACAAACAGATCAACAGGCAGACTTAGGGAATATAACACCCGCACAGATTCGGAAAACAGACAGACCGGACAGACAAAAAGACAGACAGACAGACAGACAGACCCTTTAAATGAGAACGATGGTGTGACAAGACAGACCATACAAATCGCTAACATAAAAACAGACAGAGAGACATGAAGACAGACAGAAAAAAGGCAGACAGACGCTTCAAGTAAAATCGATTGTGTGACTAGATAGACCATACAGACGACTAACACACAAACACACAGACATAAAGACAGACATACACACAAACAGACAGATATAAAGATAGAGACAGACATACAGACAGACAGACATACATACAAAGAGACAGACAGACAGACAGACAGACAGACAGATGCTTTACGTTAGATCGATAGTATGATGTGGACGCAGGGCCTACAGCGGCGTAACAATCATCCGCGCATGCGTGATCAGGAACATGCCAGTGCCAAATTCTCCGGATATCCTTTAACGTTCTACAGCGACACAGAGCAATACTCGTAGACCTACAAACAGACACAGAGAGGCGTGCATATAGACAGACATACCAGACAGACTGATATACGAGCATGCATACACAACCAGCGTGGAGAGAGGTATTTCTGTGTTTAGCTGTATTGTTGTCTACTGAATTATTTCTGCGAACCATTATCTCGTTCCATTTCCATTCTCCGGTTTTACCACCACCACCACCATCTCCATCGCCGGACTACTTTACCGCCTGCGACGCCATATCTCGTTCCGACCAGACCGAGGCTTTGTCCTGGTTGGCCGCCGTCCACCTAGCGACACCAAGCGACAGCGAGGACCGACATCATAGGACGTCAGCGCCCTCTAGTATTGGAGAAGTGATTGCTGCTCGATACTAAAGGCCCGTGCACCAGTATTGAGCGATAATACAGGCCCAGCACTCGAAGACCGGCTCCACTATGTTCTAGTCGATACTGAGCGATAATAGAGGCAGTTGACGATATTGAGGGATATTGCCCAGCATAGCATGAGTCTGAGGGGTAATATGGGTTACATAATTTATTATATATATAATTGGATATTGTGATCTTAATCGAAATTCCGAAATTTCTACAGCGCCCAACGAAAGCCACGTCGCGGAGACCAGCTTATTCACAGGCGCTCAGTCAAAACAAAATCGATAGGCAAAAGGGTTCGGTTCCAGGTCAAGATCCAAAAGTCAGACGGAGAGACAGCATGGCAGCTATAGGGGATGGTGTTTGGGATTGGAGAGGAGAGAGAGATAAGAGGAGGAAGGGGTTTATATATGCATATACAAAAATATATGAGGGAAGCGAGTGTTGAGAGAGGGATGTCCAAAGCAGAGCAAATTTACTAGCATTAGATAGTATTGATAAACAACTTCCTTTCAGACTACATACATGCATACATAAATACATACATACATATGTACATACATACATATATACACACATGCATGCCTACATGCATGCATGGATGCATATTATATGCACACATACATATTTGTTTGAATGCACACATACATAAGTACATGCATACATACGTACATACATATATACATACATGCATGCATGCATGAATGCATACATACATGCATGCATACATAGATGCATGCATGCACACATACTTGAATGAATGCACACATACATACACACATACATAAACATACATACATAGATACTTACATACTACTTACATAATACTTACATAATACTTATATAATACTTACTTACATACATACTTACATACATACAATATAGTACATACATGTAAACACGCAGATATAGACAGAGCGAGACAGAAAGATACAGACAGAGACACGGACATGCAGACATACAAAGAAGAAAGTCTAGAGAGACACGCACTGAATCAATAGAGAATTGAAGTGTGTCGGCATTAGCCAATTATAAATCAGCTATGTTTAAGACTGAAGATGGCGTTCTTTAGCACAATGGATGCAGCAGCTCGCAACCAAAACTGTTGCTGGGACGTTGGTTAACACCAGAGTCTGTACTCAGGTCCCCTTTCCCGTGTCTAAGATTGACTGAGGAATTATCACGGCCTCAGTAAAACACTTATCTATTGAAAACTGCCGGTTTAAGAACATAACACAGAATGACATAGGTTTCAAGTGGTTCGGGAGAAATTTAATCTGTATTAGAACTTCTATGAACCCCAAGAAATGCTTACCAGCCAATCCTACTAAGCTTATCCTTAACATAACATAACACAACATAACACAGCAACATAACATAGCATAATATAACTTAATCTGAAAATTTCGCTCGAATAATGTTTTTCAGAAGACCATCTTTGCACAAGGAACAAGTATCCTCCTAGAAAGTATGACAATTTCAAATTGCAGTGAGCGTGGTGCCATAAAAATATGATGTAAGGCACATCTGTCTGGGGAAAATATTTGAACAAAAGGTCGAAGATAAGGGCTCTGGCATCGGTGTCCGAAAAAGGAGGAACTACGAAACTGTGCAGCAGCCGCAGCAATAACTTGCAGACGTATATGACGATTAGTAGCTCTGCTGAGACCACCTGTCTTTGGAATCTTCTGCTCACGGAGTCCGACTTTGCATCTATGTCTGGAATGATGGATGGAATGTATTTATATGCGGCCCGAAATCGTCATAGGAGTATGTGCATGACGCGATACAATTACCATATATATATATAATATATATATAATATATATATATAATTGCCATATATTTATATATATGTAGAAACGACGCATATATACATTATATTGCGACGGGGTAATAATTAGCTATCGTTCTTAACGGTCTCCAAATGGCTTCAGAATAATTTCTGAATCACACAACTATCGTTCAATCATTATTTCTCCAAAGCGAATTGTAATCCTGCACAGCACTTGTATTTGTGTACGTATATCGTGTTTTAACAACCCACAATGGCATTGCTTTTGTACCCAGTAGCATGCAGACGCAGACATTATACTGTATTTGGTCTAGGTTTTAATATGAGCGGCGCCATCAATTGATGCTAAGCCATTAGATAGTGGCGCCTCATAAATGCAAAAAAAATAATAATGAGTATATTATAGCCTCGCAGTTTACTTATTGCACTGTAAATGCGTTACTTCATCTGGAACCCTGTATCATGTGAGGCTATAATTATGTCGTCCTTCGCTGTACAAATAGTTTTGCATCGTTAAAGAAAATGGGACATTTGATCGGTGCATCAATTTCAGTGAGATAACAACTATTGGCGAAGTTCGCCGAGCGGAAAACATATTAAATGTTGATGTAAATGTACACGTTTTTCTGTAGCGACAGTTTAGCAATGTAATGTGATTGTAATTGCAGTTTTAACTGCCACAGTTACACCATAAAGAACTGCATATTTGTCGACTTAGTGTTTGTTCACCATTTTGTCTCGCCTTGATGCTACAGGATAGTGGCTCGAATTCTCTGGCTAGGCCTATTGCAAATGATTTGTTACTTTATAATACATTACAATTACCCCGTTTTAATTTTTGTTTCAATCGCCTTGATTCAAACACTTGAGTTGCTCGTATTTTTTCTCGGGCACATTCATCTGCTGCGCTGTGTTTTACTATCTCTTTGCCCTCTATGAATCTGTTTATTTTCTGCAAGCTTCTACAGTTCACGCAGTTCCTAAATACTGGCATGGTTAGCTACAATGGCTACGCATACGTCAAGGCGCCTCACTTGGCCTGACACACATTGACGTCACAATCGTCGCCATGGTATCTCAGCTGGCCTGGTTAGCTACATTGGTTGAAGGGTACGTCAAGGCGCCTCACTTGGCCTGACACACATTGACGTCACAATCGTCGCCATGGTATCTCAGCTGGCCTGGTTAGCTACATTGGTTGAAGGGTACGTCAAGGCGCCTCACTTGGCCGGACACACATTGACGTCACAGTCGTCGCCATGGTATCTCAGTTGGTCTGGTTAGCTACATTGGTTAACGCGTATGTCAAGGCTCCTCTGAGTGTGAACGTGAGGATGCCGGTAATTTTCCGGTCGTGGCTTATTTCACAGATGTGAATATCGGGCTAGCACGTTCGGTTAAATGGTGTGGCACCCATTCAAATGGGCAGCGGTGGTGAAGGATCTCACCCGACTAATTCACTGAAAAATGAGCAAGGTTGGCGCCTTACTGTCGCTGTAGAAAAACGTGTACATTTACATCTACATTTATTAAGTTTTTCGCTCGGCGAACTTCGCCAGTAGTTATTATCTCACTGAAATAGATGCGCTGATCAACTGTCCCATTTTCTTTAACGATGCAAAACTATACTCATTTTGAAGAGGGGACTCTTTCCGGCAGCCGCAGCCACACATAAATACACTTCGAGTATCGGTGTCTAGTTACATGGGCATCTACTCTGCTACTAAGTGGTCGAAAAGTGGTTTGTTTCGACGTGGTGTGGTCGAATGAATCCTCTCTTTGTCATCGGAGACCTAGTGCTTCCGTGGATGTGCATGTGTGTGTCTGTGTGTTTATGTAACTGTCTATTTGTCTGTTTTTGCTCGTTCACTTTGTTGGTGTTTATATCTTTATTTGAGAGTATTTATTTGTATGAATATTCGTCAGCGTTTGTTAGTCCGTCGTCGTTTGTCTATTTGTAATAAATAATCTTTGTATTTATCTGCGTTTGTGAGTATTTATCTAAAACCATCGCTCTTAATCTGTCGAGTTTTAAGTGTTTAAATCTGTCTGTCTGTCTGTCTGTCAATAGACAGACAGACAGACAGACAGACAGATGTCTGTTTGATTATTCATCTATTTGTCAATCTGTTTGTTTATATTTGAGTGTCTATATGTTTGTCAGTTAGTGTTTTTATTTGCATTCATCAGTTCTATCTTCAGTTCTGTCTGTCAGTATTTATCTATGTTGTCTGTTTGCCATTGTTGTTCTGTCTATCGATATATCTGTCTGTCTGTCTGTCTATTGTTCTATCTATCGATATGTCTGTCTGTCTGTCTGTCTGTTTGCCAGGTCCGATCGCAGTCATCTTCGCCTGCTGGTCACGCCACTCGGCCGAGATGGACTGGGAGGGGGCCCGTCTCAAGGGTCGTATCGCCCTCTGGTTGTCTATCGCTGGCGTCGTAACCACGGTCGTCGTTGCCCTCATCGTTGTCCTCATCTGTTTCACAAAGACCAAGGACACGTAGACGGCGGCGCACGTGACGTCACGTCACGCTTCCCCACGCGCTGGCTCCATCTATCCACCGGATAGGAATATTTCTCGTTCAATTTATATATCGATGGTGGTCGCCCGGCCGAGCGCGCGGAAGTGCCGGCCATTTCTCTAGCCGCTGATTACGGTGTGTCGGGCCTGATAGATTGCAGCCGGTTCATTCTAGCCATCCGGCGGCTGGAGGGCGTACTAGGCGTATAAGACAATCGCACCTCGTGTGGTAAGGTCTAGGGATAGTTTCGAGTAAAGATCGATGTTAGATATTAGGGTCAGTGGTAGAGTTTTTGTTATCTTTTTCTACGTCTGTTATCATGATACTCATTCTAATCCAGCCGTGGTAGAGTAGATATGCTGGATATACAAGACGCTCGAAAACTGTTCCAGCACATATTATATTCGCCTAGGAATCGATGATAACTTCGCAGTGGAAATAATTTACGAGTCTGATAAGAAAATTTTTATAGCGCTACGGTTATGTAAGAATTAAAGCAGCTTTATGGCAAGCAGTAATAAGAATTTGAGAACAATCAGGATTTGACGATGCTTTGGAGGTTCAGTCTCGGGTACAATGGGCTTCAGATTCTGGCTTTTCAGAGCGTATTAGACCTGCTGAGAGTATATATGTGGAACCTCTGCGGGAATGGTATGTGGGACGTTATTTCGTAGGTTGCCGTAATTGGTTCGAATCCGGGTTTATCTTCAAGCTTTACATCGAGCCATGTCATCTATGTTGAAAGGTTGTCACATTGCTATTGGGTTATATGCACGTGTTAACATCAAAACGCAACTGGCAGCTTTGAAACGGTGTTCTGTTTGGAAAAAGTAGATCCAGGACACAATGCTGGTCATGGCTGCCTCCGCCTGAATTTAGAAAGCCAGTGCAAGGAACAAACAGATATGTAAGGTAAATTTTCGGAAATTTCTCAACACTACACATAAGCTGCATGTGTACAAGCGCTATATTAAGTCCGCAAGGGCTGGGTTGTTTGATCAGTTTCGGTACCGGGTGAGATAGACAAGGGTGGATCTGAGGGACACTGTGGCCATACCCCTTACTCAGACGGAAGGCCCCTCTGCTGGCGTGACCTTTAGACCCGAGAGTGTGTTTGGATTGCTTTCATCGTGTTTCTGCTTCATGCAGATCATTCAAATCCCGAGATCACGCTTCTGAATAGTTTCAACACTGGAGTGAATGTTTTACCTGTCCTTTTTTACTTCGAACGAAAGAACTGCAACCTACCTGGCTTGGCCTGACACACATTGACGTCACAATCGTCGCCATGGTATCTCAGCTGAACTGGTTAGCTACATTGGTTAAAGCGTACGTCAAACGTCTCACTTGGCCTGACACACATTGACGTCACAATCGTCGCCATGGTATCTCAGCTGAACTGGTTAGCTACATTGGTTAAAGCGTATGTCAAACGCCTCATTTGGCCTGACACACATTGACGCCACAATCGTCGCCATGGTATCTCAGCTGAACTGGTTAGCTACATTGGTTAAAGCGTACGTCAAACGCCTCACTTGGCCTGACACGTTGACGTCACAATCGTCGCCATGGTATCTTAGCTGAACTGGTTAGCTACACTGGTGAAAGCGCACGTCAAACGCCTCTGTGCGTGAGAATGCCGGTTCGCATACCGATCGTGGCTATATCTAAATTTAAACCTCGGACTAGCACGGTCCCTACATGTGAACGTTAAATGGCGTGGCGTCCATTCAAACAGGCAGTTGTTCTTAAGTATCTCATTCGATAAATTCATAGGAAAATGAGGAGGTCATTATAGAAAAACAGTGCATTTAAATTTACCTACACGCTGGACTGTCAGATTGAGTCGTTGACTGACGAATGCACTAAATTACATGTATGAAATAAAGCTTTTTTAATTATCTTTGTTAGACTTTCTTGTTGCGCTGTATCTATTTGTAATCGAACACTTCGATTGACTTTATTTAGATATCTGCGCATTCTTGTCAGAGTAATTTGTACACCACCTTAATAAAGATTGTACATCAAGGGTAAGGTCGACGTCAGCAGCCGAATCAGCCACAAGATTATTATTTTTTAGCCGAGGTATATACTGTAAGATCCCTCAGGAACTAAAAAATTCTCCGGAGAATTATTATTATTATTATTATTATTATTATTATTATTATTATTATCATTATTATCATCATCATCATCATCATATTAATGATAATGATAAGAATAATAAAAATAAAAATAAAATAATAATAATTATTATTATTATTAATATTATTGTTGTTGTTATTATATTAATAATTGTAATAATAATTATTATTATTATTATTTATTATTATTATTAATAATTGTAATAATAATTATTATTATTTATTATTATTATTAATAATTGTAATAATAATAATTATTATTATTATAATTATAATAATAATAATTATTATTATTATTATTATTATTATTAATTATCAACTTCTCATGCGCCGGTGTCTAATGCACAAGCGGAGAGAAAAGTTGCAGTAGTCTAGAGAGTAGTTCAAGGAACTTAGAAGAGCTTTTCCAGGAGTTGGCAAGCGTCGAGACTGGGCATTGAACAAATCGCACGGAGCAACGTAAGAATCAATAACAGCATTAATAGGAAGCGAATGCAGAGCAACTAGACCCTGCTAACCCGTATGTATGAACGATTCATAAAAGTATTATGGCCAGACTGATCAAAAGCATACAATGTCTGGCAACAGATGGCAGTCCCAATGGGCGATGATGCGCCATATAAATTTAAAGGGAAAGGAAACATCGACTTAATGGGAGAAACGAGAATTCGGAAGCAGCAGCTCTAAAAGGCGAGGGCTTTGTACACATGATACACGAGATTGATATAAAGCATACGTTATGAGTAACCATAAAACAGCCGACCTTTTTAAATGAGAAAGTTGGAAGACTAAACAGTCATCAAAATTTTAACTACAGGAAATGGTCATTCAGTGTCCCGGTGTTACTGTTCTTACAGCGCAGGTAAGAATGGTTTGTTCTTTCTATCAGCGTGGGAGGAATGGGTCAGTGACCTTGGAAAATGTTCATTGGCCTTGGGTGAGCTTGATTCCACTGATGGTCAGCAGGAGGAGGAATGAGTCAAAAGTCTTTAGAATTCTTCATTGGCCTTGAGTAGGGATAAACACTACTAGATGATTTTTGAACCCATGTACAGCGCCTTTTTCTTCGGCCTCGGATGTGATACGGCGCTGTATGAATTGTCTTAATATTAGTAGTAGTAGTAGTCGCCAACATCGACTTCGGCTAGTCTAGAAATTGTAGCCGCGGTGTAATCTGAGAAATTGCAGCCACGGTATTATCTGAGAAATTGCAGCCAATGTATTACCTGAGAAATTGCAGCCACGGTATTATCTGAGAAATTGCAGCCACGGTATTATCTGAGAAATTGCAGCCACTGTATTACCTGAGGAATTGCAGCCACGGTATTATCTGAGAAATTGCAGCCAATGTATTACCTGAGAAATTGCAGCCACGGTATTATCTGAGAAATTGCAGCCAATGTATTACCTGAGAAATTGCAGCCACGGTATTATCTGAGAAATTGCAGCCACGGTATTATCTGAGAAATTGCAGCCACTGTATTACCTGAGGAATTGCAGCCACGGTATTATCTGAGAAATTGCAGCCAATGTATTACCTGAGAAATTGCAGCCACGGTATTATCTGAGAAATTGCAGCCACTGTATTACCTGAGGAATTGCAGCCACGGTATTATCTGAGAAATTGCAGCCACTGTATTATCTGAGAAATTGCAGCCACGGTATTATCTGAGAAATTACAGCCACTCTATTACCTGAGAAATTGCAGCCACGGTATTATCTGAGAAATTGCAGCCACTGTATTATCTGAGAAATTGCAGCCACTGTATTACCTGAGGAATTGCAGCCACGGCATTATCTGAGAAATTGCAGCCACGGTATTATCTGAGAAATTGCAGCCACTCTATTACCTGAGAAATTGCAGCCACGGTATTATCTGAGAAATTGCAGCCACGGTATTATCTGAGAAATTGCAGCCACTGTATTACCTGAGAAATTGCAGCCACGGTATTATCTGAGAAATTGCAGCCACGGTATTATCTGAGAAATTGCAGCCGCTGTGTTATCTGTTTTAATAAGAGGTAGATGATAAAAAGCAAAACCCTGGAAATCACACGTCCGATGCGACTGTACCTATCCTGCGAAATTGCCATGGATGCCAAGTCTCGCGTTATCTTCGCGGCAAGCTGATTATATTATAAGCCACTACGAGAATTCATTTGCACGCTTCACCGACAAGTCTGGGTCAAAGGTTGCGGACTGGATCGTTTCAATTAGCTACTTATCACCATGGAAACAGCGGCGAACGACACCACGCCACTTGGCGTATAGAGCGGATCCTAGCGGCAAAAACTCATGTAATTGCTCATGAATAAACATGAGGCTGACTGGATTTCTTTTGATTTGTTACGAATTTTAGGATCAGGGTAATCAAAAACGATGCGCAGTAATCGTAATCGTAATCGTAGGCTGTTTCAAAATTGGTTTGTACTAAAATATATGCTTAGTTTTACTGTATACCTACATCCTTGTGATGATAATATTTTGTTTTTAAAATGTACTATATCTAAGTGTCTTGATGCATACATACATACATACATACATACATGCATACGTACATACATACATACACACATACACACACATTTATACATATACACACATACATACATACACACATACATACACACATACATACACACATACATACACACAAACATACACACATACATACACACATACATACACACATACATACACACATACATACACACATACATACACACATACATACACACATACATACACACATACATACACACATACATACACACATACATACACACATACATACACACATACATACACACATACATACACACATACATACACACATACATACACACATACATACACACATACATACACACATACTTTTGAGAGGTCCTTAAAAATTTCTACTCTTCGCAGTTAAATGCATTATGGTCAGGGACTTTATCAGCTGTAATTTGTAATCGTAATTTGAAATTCGTGTAGCGCCTGTTCAAGATAAACTCACCAGAAGCGCTCTCTTCGCTAACAATGTTAAATATCATTAAGAACGGAAGATTCATCCATTAGTAAACATTGCTCAGATGACTAGAAGAGTCACCAGTGGAAAGTTGGAGCACGCACGCAAAGCCCATCCAACAGATTCCCAACTAGAGTTGAATGACGACAGCATGTTCGGAGTTTCTGAAGCACGTAGCATCGAGGATGAGGAACGACGATGGGTGATGTGATCCGCCGCCGATGGCTCACGGTTGTCTTGCCGTCCAGCAGTCCCTCGTAGATGGAAGAAGATGCGGAGAACGGATATCACTCGAATCACCGGATGTGCGCAGGACAGGTTTTCATTGCCTGTCGGTCTGTAGGTAGCTGAAGCATTCCTAACTGAAGTCGGTGCCTCTCTAAACACTCTCGTCGCCCTTTTCCCACAGAATCCGAGATTTCCCGGCGTAATCGTAATCGTAATTCCGAGATTTCTACAGCGCCCAACGTAAGCCACGTCGCGGGGACCAGCTTATTCACAGGCGCTCAGTCAAAACAAAATCGATAGGCAAAAGGGTTCGGTTCCAGGTCAAGATCCAAAAGTCAGACGGAAAGACAGCATGGCAGCTATGGGGATGGTGTGTGGGGTTGGAGAGGAGAGATAGATAAGAGGAAGAAGGGGTGTCAGGATAGGATCTGTGAAAGAGGAATGTTTTCAGCTTTGAGTGAAAGGCCGATGCAGAAATTGCAAGCGGTGGAGGCGGCGTGCGTAGGTCTGTAGGTCTGAGGCCAGACTGTCAAGCCGGATAAAATCTGATTATTGTTGTAATCAGTATTAATATCCCCGCACCACCCAATGAATCGTGAGTAATTTAAGTCTAAGTCGATCGTGGTCGAAGAGGAACAACCGCAAGTGCAAGGAAATGAGACGCAGCAGGAATATTCTAGGTCTACCAGCCCAGATTAAGCTAATCCCCGACTCTTCCATCCACCTATCAACTAATTTACTCTCATTTTCACCTCTAATCAGCCACC
>OZ029918.1:32434738-32574738 GCA_964023275.1 Norana najaformis | reverse complement strand
AGATGCAAAAGGGAGAACGGAAGAGTCTCTGTCGACCGCTGCCACTTCTTCGTTATCCTCTCGGCCCGCGGCTTTCGAATGGCCTGGACGATGGGAGGGAAAGGACTTGGCTGCAGGATTGAATGAATCGAAGTAGATAGCTTCAAGATGCGCGGGATCTGAATCTGACACGGAAGGAGAACCGGAAACAGATCGCTTACTGCTGTCGTCTTCATGACAAGGCGTTTTTGATCCTTGGAAGACCGCCTTAGTTTGCCAACCAATGTCTGCCATTCCCACTCGATTTCGCTCGACTATATTCCTTTGGACATCCAACCCAGAGCTACCGTGGGCTTTCTTTGCCAAATCACTTGTGAAATTCGAAGTGTGACGATTCCTACTGTCTTCAGGCCGTCCTGTGTTACCCCACTTCTGAAACCAACGCTCTGAGCGGCCCTTAACGCTGATCCAGGTGTCTGTGTAATCCCAGACGCCTGTTGTCTCCGGTCGGCCGTTGTTCTTGGGTCTGACAGACGTTCCAGGGTCAACCAGTCCGGGAATTCGGATGACGAGACTGCTCCTTGGTAATTGAGTTTCCTGTCCGTTGGTCATGACGAGCGGTCGCTCGGACTTCGTTGACGTCACTCGGCGTCTTCTTCCGGCGGAAGTGGAAGACGCGTTGCTTCTGCTTCCGGTGTTGCGTCTTCGATTTGGATCTACCTTCGACATGGATCCGCTTCTGGAAACCGGTGCAATCTTGTGAATGCGAGTACTTGGGTGATCGACAGGTGTCGTTTCTGCACAACTTTGGTTGAACAGAGACTTGTGGTTTACCTCTGCGCTTCTCGAAATTGCAAATCGGCAAGTCCTACCTGGCAAGGCTGTTCCTCTCTGAGCCGAAGTGGGCACGGTTGGGTTATTTAAATCGTCGTCGCCGACGTCGTTCCGTTTCGGTTGGTTGGTTGTCTTCTTCTTTTCGCCAGGACTTCCTATCCGTTCCGGTCGAATGCGTCTGTTGTCTGAAAATAACGCGTTATTGGATCTCGGAAGAGATCTGAGGGAGCTATCAAGCGGTGGCCGTTGTCTTGGTTCATCGTCGGTAGAATTGCCTCTGGCTTTGCCTGGAGCTTTTGGAGTCATTGTTGGTATCCGAAGAAAGCTGTCACCCGATCCTGGCCGATGAAAGAGGCTAGTTTGGCCATCGTGACGTTCCAGCATGGAGTCCTTCAGAACCGTTGAATGGAGATTGGAGTTGTACTTGTCGCTGGTGCTGTGTGATGCCATTTCGCGTTTGACTAAAATTCCAAAGGACTGCCCAGAATAAAAACAAACATTCAAACGTTTTAAAAAGATAAAGTCGATTTTAAAAGAGATATTTAAACGAACTTTGATAAACTTACATAATGTGACGTTGCTAAACTGAAGTTTGCAACCGGTAAGTCTGTAAACGACCATGGAACAACTCTAGGATCTCACAGGAACTCCATCAAAACATTCAAATTTTGGTCGGTGCTGAAACTTTATCGTTAGAGAAATGCCAGTCGATGCCGAGGGTAGCTGAACCCTGAAGTCTTTGATGATCAAGCCATGGACACTGTCGAAACTGCTTTCATCGAAGTCCTCGCACGAAAAACCATTCGGCCAACGTTCTACAGTCTACTGATTCATCGTACTGTCTGCTTCGTCGTTTCATTCACCTTGCATTACTCCCCCAATCCCGGTATCCACTGTATTGTGTGTAACTAAATGAACTTTGAACTTGTAATTTTGAACTTATCCACGTTACTAGTGTGTAAATCTGTAATACTCGCAGCTGTCTACAATTATAACCTAGAGCATAAATAACTTCTATTTCTTTCCTGTCGGGTTATAATTTCAAGCATTATCCTTGTAATATCTTCGCTGGTTCCAGTTG
Organism: Norana najaformis; assembly: GCA_964023275.1. Classification (NCBI taxonomy): domain Eukaryota; kingdom Metazoa; phylum Annelida; class Clitellata; order Crassiclitellata; family Hormogastridae; genus Norana; species Norana najaformis. Next base: position 32,572,844 of record OZ029918.1, on the reverse strand, counting down.
GTTAATAAGGGAATACATAAGGCCCCAATCACCATGGAAACATGACAACACTGTCGTTGGATGGATTTCGTTGTGCTTGTGCGTCAGCCGTAAGATCATCGAAGTCCTCTGTTGAGTTTATCCTCTATGAGGCGCTTTATAAATCTCAAATTACAATTACAACTACATCTGACCTCAGGACCATTCTTCTCAGGAGGAGTCTCTATCATGTCTTACCTTTACGATTTCTACAAGCCAGCGATGGAAGACTGTTTTATATTCGATCGTGGCCTTGTGTTGTCATGTATGGAGCATCCATGAGTTACCTTCAAGAGACTTTCTATAATCTAATCTAATCTAATGACTTCTATAGAAGTGTTGTCATAATGCACAAGGCATCAATCGATGGTCGCGTCAAGTGAAATCACAATCAATATCGTAATCCATTGGGGAAGTCAGATCGAATTCCTGCAGGTCAGAGAAACAAGACAGGGAAACAAGGCTATGGTGGGTAAGCAAGTTCACATTGATGAGTCACAGATGATGTCACAAACTGACAGAATGAATAGAACTTGGCAGTGAATTCCAAAGCCGTGGACCAGCAACCGAGAACGCTCTATAACTCAACACTGTCCTGGTACGAGGCACAACAAGAGTTATAGTGTCCACTGATCGAGTGCAATATTTCTTGGAATGACGGTCGAGCATGGAATAGAGATAGGTTGACTGATTTAAGCATATTATTTTGTGAACTATAAGACAGATAAACTGCATTCTTTGTTCGATGGGAAACCGGTGCAACGAGTGCAAGTATAAATGTGCACTGGCGATTACTTTTGTCATTTCATATAATCTAGTCCGGAGACATGGATAGCGCCGGTATCGTAATGTGCAAGGCATCAATAGATGGCAGTTTCTAAGCAAAATCGCATTCAAAATCACATTCCATTGGACATAGCCATAGGGTCAAATTCGCGAAGCCCCTGAAACCAGAAGACGGACTACGACGATAAGCAATTCGAAAGAGATGAGATATCAGCCCTGACCTAAACTAAACTTAGCTAGCTGTGTTACGTTACGTTGCTTTTCCTTACCTTACATTTTGTTAGACGTAATTTAGACAGCGTATTACCTGGGAAGACACGACCTGGCACCGGTGCGTTTTCTATCTGGCTGTATATTGAAGATAGGAGTGTGTCTACAACTGCCCTTCTGTTTTCACAACACTCGTCGCCTGGCAGCAGCTTCCCGAGTGCATTCGCCTCTCCGGACATACATTCCTGAAAGGTCAAAGTCAAAGCGGAAGAGGTTGGTGTTGAAGGCCATCGAGAGACTAATGTCGTAGGTTCAGAGAGCACAGATGAATAGAAACGTGTGAAAAATACAGACTGATCCAAGTGAACACCAACCAATGGTCACACAAACACACATTCACAAGCACTCGATAGCGTATAATAGCAGGTCATTTCATGCACTGAATAATGGAAAAGCCGCCCACCATTACGCCTGATGTAATTGCATTCGCTGAAAACAACAACTCACAACAGCAGACACTAAGGTGGCGAGAGAGCTTGTTGCCAGACATTGTCTGACTGTTCAGCAAACATTTGCCTTCAAACTTGCTTAGAACAGCGTGTGCAGTACTTTGAGAGGTGCTAAAATGGCGCTATATTAAGTATCTTAATATACTATGCATGTATACATACATACATACTTACACGCATGCATGCATACATATATACATGCATACATACATACGTACGTACATAGATACATTGCGGTAATTGAGTCGATGTGACCTACAATCAGACAGCTTCTTATAGTATGTCAGACAAAGGTGTCTGGTCAGAAAGAATGTAGTTAATTCTAAATCAGTTTGTGTCTCTCAACAGCAACACTAATTTCTTTATTCTTATATTTCACCACAAACTAACATGGCAGTTCAATGTATTGCTAACGGGTCTGCCACCCAGTTGGGTTCCCACATATCATATGACTCAAAGCTATAATTATTAATATTGCTGTAGAATACAGTTGGTATGGGGAGCATTGTAAACTTTAGATGTACATGTTTTCCTGTATCGACCGTATGGCCTCGACCCTGCTCATTTTGCAGTGAATTTATCGGGTGAGATCCTTCACCAACACTGCCCGTTTGAATGGGCTACGCAATGTAAGGTCCCGACCGTGTCGGCCCGATATTAAAATCTTCGAAATAAGCCACTAGCGGTATGCGAACCGGTATCCTCACGCACAGAGGCATCTTGACACACGCTTTAACCAATATAGCTGAGATACCATGGCGACGATTATGGCGTAAACATTTGTCAGGCTAAGTGAGGCGTTTGACGTACGCTTTAACCAATGTAGCTAACCAAACCAGCTGAGATACCATTGCCACGATTGTGACGTCAATGTGTGCCAGGCCAAGTGAAGCGCCTTGACGTACGCTTCAACCAATGTAGCTAACCAAACCAGCCGAGATACCATGGCGACGATTGTGACGTCAACGTGTGTCAGGCCAAGTGAAGCGCCTTGACGTACGCTTTAACCAATGTAGCTAACCAAACCAGCCGAGATACCATGGCGACGATTGTGACGTCAACGTGTGTCAGGCCAAGTGAAGCGCCTTGACGTACGCTTTCAACCAACGTAGCTAACCAGGCCAACAATGCAATCGGTATGTTTCATTCCACGATATAAAATGTACACCTGAATTAAGGCCTGCAGTGGGTGCCGCAGATTGTCAGACGTAAACTTCCGTCAACATCTTGGGACTTGCTACTATGTAAACCTCTGTTGCATCGATTCGGCTCCACAGCATAATGTCTGTTATTTCCAGACATTGGTTTCCCCACGAGTGTACAGTAAGCCATGTATAGGGCGATGATATCGATCAGTCGTGCTTTGATGGGTCATTATCGACATGAACGAGACGAGTGATTGACGTTAAAATTAACGATGCCTATGGTAAATAGAATACAAACACGAATGACGTGCACGGGTCTTCTGTGCCTATGAGATCGATTGTGCTCGTCGAACGAACGCCTGTGCATAAGAGCCGCCAAAACCGAATTACAGCGACCGAACGAACACGCAAGTCTTATCGAACCGTAACGGGTAAAGAATAAGCAACTGGGTCTGGAAGACGATTTACGATGCGCCTTTCGCCTCCATACTCGAAATACACCCATAAAATGACAATCAACCGGGCAGCCACATTCACTGGCCCAGTTCTTAGTTGGCCCACTCTACTGGACACATGGGTGTCATTGTGTCAGTTTATACATTACAACTCTGTAATAACTTTATAGTTTGCAATTACTTTATAATGGCTCTGGTTGATATATGATCCAAGAAAACCAGACAGAGCTCATGAGAAGCTAATGTTGGCCATTTTGAACTTACTGAGTCGTGGTGTATAGTTCCAGTGACGATTCTAAAATTGTTTTTATCGCTATTTCATAGCTTGTAGTAAGAAAAGATTGGCCATTCTCAGAGATATATTACAAGGCATCGTAATATTTTACAATGGGGACCAGCTGCGTTGCCAATGTTGGCCCAACAAACGCGGCTCGCATGGGACTGTACGTGCTGTCTTCTTCGTTTACAGCTTGAAGTAAAGTATTTGTCTGCACCGACAGCAGACCATGTTGACATTTATGGATTTGAAGTGATCAGTGACCCGTGCGCATGCGCAATGGTCTAGTGGTTAGCGTGCTGGCCTGTGACGCGAGAGGTCGGAGTTCAAATCTCCGCCAGGGTAGAAGGATGCTTCGAAATGTTTGTTCCACCTGCGACCACTAGTGAACTCAGGTATAAAATAAGTACACTGACCATACTCTGTCTGCGGGAGGATCAAGCTATCAGAGGAAGGACTGGCTACCCACTATCATATGCCGAGGCTAAGGAAACTGAAGTCGCTAACATTTCATATCCATGGTTGACTCTCGGGGTTGTCTGTAAGGGGCTGCTCTTCACTGACTTATGAATATGAGATTTCCAAACGACTTGTGTCGCCGCCGCTGAGACGCGGCCTCGGCGTATGCGTCGTTGAGTACGGTCGACCTTTCACATCAGAGTCCGGGGCTCGAGTTCAGGTGCGTAAGATAAATGTGCAGTTCGTTACAGAGATTGGTACCCATTAAGAAGCGTCGTCCATTTGATAAATCACTGTTTCTAAGCTTAGGCCATAAATATTCTTCAAATTCAACGTACTGCTCCTCTAACAACCATTTTAGTATGGCCCATACAGGTCCATAGCTGACGACCAGTGGCAAAAAGCAGACCGGCCATAGGCCCAGTCTACGTGGCTGTCTGGGACCCTCTAAGAAATTATTCACTGAGGCATCCCTTCTCCACTGGAAAAATACTGTAGGATCCCACTTTCTTTGGGAATATCACTAGCTTATTGGTTCCGCACTCACAAAGTGTAGTATGTTAGTCTTAGTTGCTCACCGATGCCAGTCAGTATAGCGGGGCGCTAAATGTATCTATAATTATAAATATAATAATAAATATATTTATAAATATGAACGAACCTTGCCTCACTTTTAACATGATATTATAGTAAATGCCAACCAAAATGTCTGCCGTCCAACAAATGGAATATGAAATTCGGAAGATTTTGACTTAAATCATTTCATGAAGCATCTAATATTATCAAGCAACCTGCTGTGTGGCCACGTCAATGGTTGCGCGTTTCCCAACGGGCTACTTACGATTACGAAGGTATGTCTGACGACATGTATACATTAGCCGAAGCTGAATACTTTCTCGACTATTGCATTAAAGAAGCAGTCCAGCAATGTATCTATCAACTACGATCATTTTTAAATATCAACTGCACATCCCGAGAACTTAAACGAAATTCGGGAACCAACCTTTGGCAGTTAATTCCGAGATCAGGCTACAGACAGATTTCGAACCCATGTTGCACGGGTGAAAGACTGAAGCGTTCAGCCTTTCAAATATCGTGCCAAGTCTATTAGAGAGAGTGAAACGCATAATTTAGGCTACGAAATAACATGACACGTTCTCTAACATATTAGAACAACTCAATTATCCGGACCGTATGGTTCATTTCGGTCATTTAACTGATGCCAAAACTGGCATCCTAGATTGGCGATTACTTTGTACAGTATTTCTGGTTATCAGTAAAGTAGGCCTATATGAGCAGAAAATAATTCAATAAGATACAGAGGTGCGGAGAGTTACAATATGACACAGAAAGTAAATGAAAAGGACCAGTCGAAAGAAGAAAACGTCATAGCTGCATTTCAACTGGAGACTTATATTTTTGACGTAACTCGCAATCTGCCAAATTCGGAAGAGGTTTGAGATATTTATAAATTCATTTAACAATTCATTAAAAATGGTCTAAATTGATTTCTACAATTGCTAAAGATGCTTTGACGTTAGTCAGCCTTTACTAGCGATCGATTGATTATCATGTAACGAATTGTCCTGAATCGCTAGGACGTCCAGACGTCTATTTGACTGGACAGAACTTCGGAACACAATTTTCCTCTGGGCCGAATATTTCCTCCTTACGACCACAGTCCTCCGGATGACCGCAGGTGACGCACTGGTTCAGTTTTGCCCTGCCACACTGGCAGCCGAGGCGTTGGCAGCAGGCACAGTCAGTCCTCGATTCGTCGAAGGGACAAACACAGCCTGTTCCTGAAAGGGTCCACGGGTCCAGTTGCTCGTCTGGGCTTTTGATCTCAGCTGCAACGAACACCACGGCACAGCTTTGTACAAGATCATCATCATCATCATAATCATTATTATTATTATTATTGTTGTTGTTGTTGTTATTATTATTATTATAACTGTTATTATTACTGTTGTTGTTGTTGCTGCTGTTGTTGTTGCTGTTGTTGTTGTTGTTGCTGTTATTATTACTATTATCTGCATTTATTAGGCGCGCAAAGTCAGTTAATCTGAATCTGAGGAGCGAAGCAATTGTGAGTGAAGGACTTGCTCAAGGTTCCTATACAATAACCGTTTAAGGGGAGGCTTGAACCCATACTCTCCGCGTTACAAGCCGAGCGCTCTAACCAATCGGCTATCATGCCGCACAACGGTACTGCGCGTACAAGATTTTGAAAACGCAGATAACGTAATATCCACACTTCTTCAACGTCTATATTAGGCTAGATCGTGGGGCCAACCGTATTAGAGACTGATTGCTTGATTGAATGATTGAATGATTTATTTATAGTAATTTTGATCACAACAGAATATTCTTGCAGTGAATAAAATTTACGAAATTTAAATGCCTTATAACTATTCATTACTGTGAAAAAACTCGCAGTTTAACAGTGACTGTTAACGGTCACACAATTGAAAAATCCATCGTTTCCTAAACGGATACGGCCGCTAACACTGTTTGCACTACCGAACAGCCTGAGCTACTTACGTATCCCACACAAATCGCCGTAACCGCACTGGACGCACTGATGAAGGTTGGCTCGCGAACACTGGCAGCCACCGGCGTGGCAACAGGCGCATTCGGTGATTTTGTTATCAAAATAGCAAATGCATCCAGTTGTATTACGAGTCCAGGCGTCGTTTTTCAACACTTCAGTAGCACAGCACAAAATATCAGCAGAACAAAATAATCAATAAGAAAAACCGTGAAAACATGGTAGATTAGTTGATACGGAAGACGTCGAAAGTACAGAGTAGGACGGAAGACCATGAATTCTTCAAAGTATTGTACATAAAGAATGAAGAACTCCGGAAGGAAGAAATGCAATAAATGTTTAAAGTACGGAATGCTACATAAAGAAAAACAATAGAACACAAATGATACGGAAAAGTTTTTGTTAGTTTAAGTGATTCTTCATTTAAATTTAACTTTTAAAAATCTTTTCATGTCACCTACCATTAATTATATTACAAAATAGTAATTTTGATAATTTTGACAACAGCTGTACTTAAAGTTGATCAGTAATACACATAGTTACATATAAAAACAGACTGCATGCGCTGTGAACTTACCTTCCAATAGAGCGGGATCATTACCATCTGTAAGAAAGAAAACAGCTCCAACTGAATTTCTTATGATTTAATTTTGTTGTTCCTGAGGGATCACTTCTACCTCGGGTAAAAGTAATAATAATAATTAAATACAGCACATTATTATAATATAATCAATACTTTGGCGTAGTGGGACTGTAGATTATACCAGATTAAATTATACGAGACTAGATCGGACTAGATTAGATTAGATTTGATTACGAGGCTATTCGTTATACCTCTAAAGCCGTAGAGTTCCACTCTCATTCCGATGCATCCATTGTTTGCAACTGGCTGAAACCTAACGTATCTAGTATTCACTGGTTTGCCATAGTAACGATGCAGACAATGTTTCTTCCAAGTATTTTGATCCGAGTTCCCGACGAAATTCTACAGAAATAGAATTTAATCTAAATATTAGATTAGGTAATATTTGCAGCTAATCTAAACAACTTTAAAGCTACATCAGTCGATAGTATCTCCTGAAAGTACAGCTTTCTTTTACACAAGTTTGAAAAGAGCTTGGTGAGTATGGATAAGTCCATACAGGGACTTATAATAATAATAATAATAATAATAATAATAATAATAATAATAATAATAATAATAATAATAATAATAATAATAATAATAATGATAATAATAATTATAATAATAATGATGATGATGATAATAATAATAATAATAATAATAATAATAATAATGATAATAATACTAGTTATTCATGGGAATTAACTAGTGAGACCTATAAAGCGAATCTGTTTCAGTGTACTATCCACTGTAATCGTCTGCTATGTCAATTTCCTGACCTTTGATCTGGATTTGGAATCGAACCTAGCTATACCTGCTTCGCCGATTGGTGTTTGACTTAACCCCTGTGAGTAAGCTATTTCACACGATTTAACTGTTTCTGAAGAAATCCTGAGGTTATGATTGCGATTACTGAAAGGCTGTACTATATGCATTAGATCGCCTCCGTGAACTTCACTGGCTTCCTGTTGACTGGCGTACTAATTTGAAGATTGCATGCTTGACCTTTAAGGCCCAGAACACTGGCCTTCCTTTATATCTTCATACATTGCTGACTCTTTATCGCCCCCCTAGATATTGCGTTCTTCTGGTTTGTTGCAAGAACCTGGATTCAGGATAATTGTAGGATCCTTTACCTGCTGTGCTCCTTGTATTTGGAATCGTATATCACAAAAAAGGCCCGACATGCAAACTTGCTATCATCATATAAATCACTTATTAAGGTTCATTACTTTACCCTGACTTTTGCATGATTCCATCTTGGCCCCTAACGAGCATATATCCGCGCCTCAGATTCAGATGTGCTGACACTGTGCGGGTAACAACTGCTTTAAAAATAAAAAAATAAATTTGCAGAAGATTCAGAATATTTTATCGTTTGATGTGTGATGCGTCACTTTTGCGTTGAGCCAGAATACCCACCCTTGGCTCAGTGTTGAACTCGGGTCTGATGTCAAGAAGTGGAGTGAAGACTTCTCCATCGAGGCTTATTAGGACGATGTAGTTAGTGACCCAGCAGATGTCCTTGTAGTGACCCAGAGTACCGAGGCCGTGAACATCCATTGGCTTTCCCAGATCCACGGTCAGATGTGGTTTCAGGTCTTTTGGGTCAGGCCTCCATCCGCCTCGACTTTTGGGCCTGGTTTTGGTAGGAGGATCGGTCGGAGTGGACGACGAAGACGTCATGGCGTGATCAGGAATAACACCTAAAGCACACCATATTATTCCATAACAGCAATAATCTTGTGTGATTTTGTGTACTCTTGGCATGACATTCAGCTAGTGATATTCCCGATGAAAGTGTTCAGCTGGGAAAAATACTGTCACATCTGATGCCCACAGCTTCAATTTTTCATATACACTGCGAGATCCCTTCTCCACTGGAAAAATACTGCAGGATCCCACTTTCACTAATGCCTTTTCCACTAATTTCCACTTATGCCTTGAGTTTAATGAAAACGGAGCTACAGAAGTCACTGGATTAGATTAGATTAGAATAGATCATCAAGCATGAGGTTATAAAAGCATCAAATTTATTACTGACCCTAATATGATAAAGACAACGAAGACTGCGCTACAGAATTGGTTTTGTCGATTGACCTCATGACCCATCCATGCCTACGATTCCTAGTTCAGCCGATGGACAAGTCCTTACTTAACATAATTTAGCATAGCAGAACGCCAGTGTATAATTATAAACCTCCACTTACCGCTTTCGACACCAAGAGGCTTGCCTTTCGGCTCCTGGGGAGGTGGTGGTGGCTCGTTGAAGTAGGTATTATCAGAGATCTCACCTGAACGGGCAAAACAAAGAACTTATGTCTGCAAAAATCTGAGAAATTATTACTGCTATCAAACGCCGCATGAGATGTTTTTTTGAGCTTTAGCGCTTTTGAGAGGTACTTGAAGAGCGCTATATAAGTGTTTGTTACATTACATAACGTTACATTACATTTCTCGCAAAATGCCAAACAAAAGATGTTGAAAACGTTTACTGTAAATCAATCCGAAAAACTCACAAACTGCCTGACTTCTCGGTGGACTTCGCGGCCGATGGTTGTGCGGCCACTTTTCATGTAAAATCCAGGCCATTCAGACAAAATTCACCAATCGCTCTAGGGCTAACCAACCCACGACCCACAACTCAATGGGGGGCTTACTTCTGTAACATCATCGGATTGTTCTAAATAATGAGCGATTACGATCGAGCTTTAAATGTCAGACTGTTCATGCCTATCATTGACCGATCTAGGATTTTGCAGTGGCAGAACAAGTAAGTGAGCAAAGCCATAACTCATTTCGCCAAAAGTTTTTGATAATCTGTTTTAATCATCAGGACTTTTACGAGAATTTTAACCCGTTAAAATTATTGATGACCTTTTAAAACTATCATCGTACTCCAGCACAATACATGCGGAGAATTTTTCCGTTTATCCTTCAAACTTTCTCAGAATTTCATTAGTTTCTGTAGAACATCTATGACTTATTTATTAATTCTCCGATTTCTGTTATCTCTTTAGGCCTAAACTTTTCAGGATTCTTATGAACTTCTTTTAACAGGCAACCCCGTCACCCAAACCACATTGGGGGACAACTCAATCGTGTGATTCTCCAAAAGTCAATTTCGGCCATGGCTGAAGTCCCAACGGACCAGCCCTTGATGCTTCTGCGCTAGACAAAAGATTTCCAACTTTTTGTAGTCTTGAACATTTGATCCCATACTGCAGCATAATCACACAAGGTACTATGCCACCTAAAATCAGGAAATGCCACACTAACCATCAGGATGGGGAGGAACGTATTGTGGAACGGGATTCATCATTGGTGCAACTGCAGCTAAAAAAACAACCAAACAGATTCTTTAAGAACATAAGAACAGCTCAGGTATGTCAATGATATGGTTCTTATATGCAACTCAGTTGACTCTGGGGAGCAAATGGAATGGCTTAGGTGTAGAAAATTAAATCGCTCTGGTATGCGACTGAAGTGGTTCTGTTGTCATTATAAAATGCACCGTCCACCGTAGCCGTCCGACTGTCTGACTGCCTGACTCCTGGATCTTGACCTGGAACCAAACCCTTTTGCCTATCGATCTTGTTTTGACCGAGCGCCTGTGAATAAGCTGGTTCCCGCGACTTAGCTTTCGTTGGGAGTGTAGAAATCTCGAGGTTACAATTACGATACGATTACGATTACACATGAAGTATGTACATCATGGCTTGACTGTGTGATATACTTACACTGAACGACATATTGTACTCGATTTAGATTCTGCTTTAAGTTTGGACAACTGAGTCCCCTTCGAATTGTTTAAACTTATTTCATATTGTATTTTTAAACCTCGTTACAAATAAGAGCTGTTTTCAAATGACATCTTCCTCTAAATCTAGAATTGATCTGCATGGTGTCCTTTGAGTGTTTCTATGTCCCATTGACCACAACAAGTTAACGATTCATCTTACGCTGGCAAAGAAACTTTCCATATCCAACGAAGCCGGCTTTGCAGGTACAACCATAGCTGCCTTCCTTGTTGAAGCAATTCGCATTTGCAGCGCAGGTAGCCGTTCCTTCAGCACATTCATCAATGTCTAAAACGCACAAGACGAATACAGATTCCATTTATGACCTAATTGTAAGCCGTCAGGTCTCTGTATTGATTTAGAGATAATTAGTAGGAGTAGTTTCGGTTTAACGACGCTGTGTCATAATAAAGATGTTTACCGTCGCCCTCCTCTTTATCCAGGCTTGGGACTGGCACCACCTGAGCACGACAGTGGCGGAGTTAATTAGACATAAGAATTTCGTAGTACCACATTTAATTAATTGGCTATTCGTTGATGATCAATGCAGAAATAAAGCGTTGTGCCATTGCTGGCTTAGGGTTTATACCTCTTCAACCCTTCCAGGGCTGCAATTGTTGAAATCTTTGTCGCAGGTCTTTTTACAGTGTAAGCTCTTTAAGACTCAGAGTATGATTAGAACAAAATACGTTGGATGGTCTACAATCAGCTTGTCTGACTGACATGAAAACCATATCGAATAACAGGATGACCTTTGACACAAGACAATTATCGCCATTAAACTGTCTGACCAGACTTTAGTGTCTTGTGTCATGCCGATATCTTTGTTTGAGTAGATCAAGAATGGTTTCACTGACCGACGCATAGCTTCTGCGCTTCGTTGAAACGGAAGCCGGATAGACAGCCTGAAGCGGTATCTTTGCACAGTCCACATGTTCTTCTACACTTCCCCTGAGCCACTCGAGCGCTGCAACGGCACACAAGGAATTGTTATAAAAGTATAACTGTAGGTTGACGCAAAAGCTAATCAACACCTAATCAACAGTTGAATTGGGATTGAGAGATCTGTCAACTGGAACAGCTTTGTCGTAGTGGTTATGAGGCTTTCTGGGCAATCACAAGGCCGAAAACCATGTGGAGCTGGTTGAAACTCTGGTGAAAAACTACAGCAAAATGAGCTGCATGATGTCCCTCAAAGTTCGTATCCTTGATGATCACCTTGAAAAGTTCAAGGAGAACATGGGAGCATACTCGGAGGAGCAAGACGAGGATATACTGGACTTTGAACGTTGCTACCAAGGACAGTATAAGGAGGACATGATGGGCGACTACATTTGGGGGCTGATTCGTGAAAGTGATTTACAGTATAATCGTAAATCTCGAAAAACTACTCACTTCTAAATCTTTGTGGTCATTTTTGTATAACTGTAGTGTAAATACATGTTAATATTGATTCATATGTTGTTTTTTGACTTTATTTGCATGAAAACACGCCCGTTCGCCCGTTTCTTCAATGGAAATAGGTAAATTTCGAAATATCATGTCCTGGTCACAAAAGCAAAGTTTGAAGGGAATAACAGCCTTTTTCTATACTTTAAGGCATTTTAAGCAAGTAAGAAATAACACTTACTACCCAGCCACAAAGATTGTGTTACTTAATGATAGGTCATGTCTTCATCGTTACATCATCATCATCGGCATTGTCTTCATCGTAATCGCCATCATGACCGTTATCATCATTTTGGTAATCGTCAATATCGTCATCGCCATCGTAGTCATTGTCATACCGATAGTTGTCTACGATTTTGACTTACTGAGAAACAGCTTTGCTGGTACACATTCCTCTTGCTTTGAAGTGAGAACATGTAACCTTTGGTGATTCGTCTCTGCAGGCGAGTCCTGCAACTGTAAACACCGCCTGGTTTATTTAGTTGCACTCATTTTAATCACAATTGTGAAATATAAAATTCACTCATGGGCTATTTTTGGTTAAAGTTTTCTTTTATTACACTTGATAGTTGGAAAGCCAAAGCAGAACACAATAAACCATTATAAGCGATTTAAATTAGTGTTGGTCAAACTAGTGTTAAACTATCCTATCCTGCGTCTGATCTCACACCATTCTACAAGCACTGCTGTGATCAAGTTAAAACCACGTTCTCTCCGGAACATCCTCAGACTTTGACTTGGCATGGTCACTAACCAAACAACCAGATTTACTAACTTTGTGCGAGTAATAAGTGTTTTAAAAATAAATAAAACATTACAGTACATTACAACCAGCGAGTTGAAATAACACAAAGTAGGTAGTAACTACCGTCTCTGGGATGGTTCTTGCTTCCGTGGGCAGTTCTTGGAGATTTAGCATCACCAGAGCCCGATCCGGTTCTTGGAGATTTAGCATCACCAGAGCCTGATCCAGTTCTTGGAGATTTAGCATCACCAGACCCTGATCCAGTTCTTGGAGATTTAGCATCACCAGAGCCTGATCCAGTTCTTGGAGATTTAGCATCACCAGAGCCTGATCCAGTTCTTGGAGATTTAGCATCACCAGACCCTGATCCAGTTCTTGGAGATTTAGCATCACCAGAGCCCGATCCGGTTCTTGGAGATTTAGCATCACCAGAGCCTGATCCAGTTCTTGGAGATTTAGCATCACCAGAGCCTGATCCAGTTCTTGGAGATTTAGCATCACCAGAGCCTGATCCGGTTCTTGGAGATTTAGCATCACCAGAGCCTGATCCAGTTCTTGGAGATTTAGCATCACCAGAGCCTGATCCGGTTCTTGGAGATTTAGCATCACCAGAGCCTGATCCAGTTCTTGGAGACTTAGCATCACTAGAGCCTGATCCAGCTACAACTGGTTCAGCATCAGGGTTTTGCACAGGCAGTTGACCTACAACTGGCTGAAGAGCAGGCTCTAGAACGGGCAGTTGACCTACAACTGGCTGAGGAGCAGGCTCTAGAACGGGCAGTTGACCAACAACTGGCTGAGGAGCAGGCTCTAGAACGGGCAGTTGACCAACAACTGGCTGAGGAGCAGGCTCTAGAACGGGCAGTTGACCTATAACTGGCTGAGGAGCAGGCTCTAGAACGGGCAGTTGACCTACAACTGGCTGAGGAGCAGGCTCTAGAACGGGCAGTTGACCTACAACTGGCTGAGGAGCAGGCTTTAGAACGGGCAGTGAAGCTACAACTGGATCAGCAATAGGTTGCTGAATGAACTGAGCCTGGCCATAATCTGCATCCAAAACACACAATCATAATTATTATTCGCAGAGTAAACTTTGTGCGGTAAACAACCACTGAGCTTTTGCATCTCGTCTAACTGCATGGGGCCATAGCCTGATTACAGCAGACGCAGTCAGCAACATTGATCCCTACAGACTAATAATAAATAGATCATGTTGCTGCACAGGCGGGGGATAATTCCCTCCATTTTTAATTATATTTTTCTTAAATTTCTGTAATATTTGTACGATGTATAAATAAATAATAAATAATAATAGCAATTAAAATAATAAGAATGTAAAGAAGAATGCGAAGAACGCAAAAAAGAAGAAGAAAAGGAAGGTGAAGATGAAGTAGAAAAAGAAGATGATGAAGAAGATGAAGAAGAAAAGAAGAGAAAGAAGAAGAAGAGGGAGAAGAAGAAGATAATTATTGATATAATTAAGCTTAAAAATTAAGTGGAATAAAGTTCTGTTAACCTTGATCCAAGTTTTAACAAGTTAAGCTTTTTCAGGTTCTCTAACAAAGCCACATTCTTTTCATCGCAGTATATATAATTTCACCATATAAATTATGTACGCTGACTACTGGAATCACAGTGGGGTACTGGACCAATTTAGCAGGTCAGTTTGCCTTAAACGCTTCCTAAATGCTGGTCAAATTATAAGAAACGTATTCTCACCCAGCGAAAAGACCAGGAGTGACAAGCCCAACCAAAACATTGTCGGCAATTCCTCTGAAGTACTGCAACGAAAACAATGTAGGCATGGATACAACATTATAGGCCTACCAATAGTCGCAAATGCAGCCAAGGACGAAATGTGAGCGACTTTAACAAAGAGAACATGCTAAACAGATCTGTAGACATCTTAATAGTGATACCGCAAGATTATTTCTTTAATCTGCAAATTTTAATGGGCTTATGGTAAAGTAGTAACGGAGGGCGAAAGAGAGCAACTGAGAGACTAGAAACGTAACTATACTAAACTGGAATCCTGGGATAGCAAAATAACCTGATTACTAGACAGTTATAGCAGGCATATCATATATTCCAAAAAGGAACTTCCCAAAAAGAAATTTTCAAAAAGCTTTAATTGCAATTTATTTCGGTTGTGAATATCATATTTTGCATTCAAAATTATGTAGCGCAAAAACCGTGTATAAAACCAACAACCAGTAAAGCAGATCTTTGTCGACACGGATTTCGTGTAGTGTATGTGTAGCGTATGTCATCTTACCGTATTCAAGGCTTGTGACAAGGTTGTTGTGTCGTGCGTTTCTGTAGATGCCGTCTTCCAACAACCGACTGAATGACTGCGTCTTGAAGTTGAGTCTCCAACTTTCGACTGACTGTGTCTTGGAGTTGAGTCTCTGACTGTGTCGTGGAGTTGCGAGTCCTTTAATGTATCGGTTTCTTGTTTGAACAATCTGTTGCGACGACTGATGTGGCAGCTCGATTTCACGAATCCATTATTCAGTTTGATGAAAAAAGGTTTATCGAGTCGCAGCTTTGTTTCAAATAAGAGAAATACCCTGGCAGCATCTGTTACTGTCACTTCAGCGTTGATCGATGACGTTTTTCGAGTAGTTAGCAACGTCAAAATGTGTCCAGGCATGCGTCAACGATACCTTGAATTTAGTTTGTTTAATGCAGTCGAACATCTGTAAAACGCTAGTTTAAATTAAAAAGAACTTTTAAAATCACGCTCAACATTGCAACAGAGACGAGCAGCTGTAAAGGCAGAAGTAGCGCTGATTTCCGCTCATCGAGTAAATGCCGACGTGTTCTTTGCTCTTATAACTGGACACTTATGAGGATCATTGGACTGGTTTAAAAATTTATAATTAAAATTAATTAATTTTAATTTAAGTAATTAAGTAATTAAAAATCATACCACTGGAACGAATTTGAGGAGTTCCTTAACGTGAAGTGGAGAGAAACGCCGACATCTACCTACAATTAGCCAATGAACCGACATTTCGCAGGTACATGTAAATGTAAACGTACACGGTTGTATAATTTTAGAGACAAATGGCCCCGACCCAGCTCATTTTGCAATGAATTAATCAGCCACCGCTGCCCGTTTGAATGGGTAGCCACGGCATTTAAGGCATGTGTGTACGGACCGTGTTGGCCCAAGATTCAAATCTCTTAAATAAGCCAGGATTGGTATGCGATCCGGTATCCTCTCGCACTCAGACGCCTTGACGTACGTTTTATCCAATGAGCAAACAGGGCCAATAATGAAATGTTGCGCAGTGCAACTTAACCATTCATTTGCAATCTAATTAAACGAATCTAAACTAAATCTAATCTAATCAAAATCGGATGATCAGACTCTGAACTGAATTTAACTCGCGTACTAGATTAAACACATCTTAACTGTTACACAAAGTTTTACTTATTAAATCACTTTCTTACTTCCTAAGTCTGTATTTTGGTGTTTACACTTTCATCTTTGTTTATTTATTCACCTCCAAAAAGGAATTCACAGAGATGCAGGTTAAGCATGAAATAAAAAGGTTTCTGAGTTAAAATAGGGTTGAATACATGTCGGTGTTGTTCCTCTATGTCTACAGTAATTGCAGATAAAGATAATCATTCATCTCCAAAATTCGTTGAAAATGGTGGGCGTTTTAAAATTTAAAACAGCTGGTTACATTTGCAAACATCACAAAGATTGCATCTGAAATCTAAAGCGCACTGACTCAACACTAATTTACGATATTTTCTTGCGTTTGTTGAATGTATGTATTTTTCTAATCGTAACTGATCTTCTTTTAAAGTTTATTTTCCTCTTTAAACCACTCCAAAGTACAGAGAGAACATTAAAATTTGTCCTCGACTGGTGCTTCGTTGACTAAATGAAATCATGGTATCCAGGAATCGTCTTTGATTTTGTATTCTGCACAGACATCTCTGAGAAAAGTTTTACAAGGCTCCATCGTAGGCTAATTCCGTTAAGACCAAGAAAATCGTTGCGCTTTCACCTCAGCCTTTATTTAAATTAGCTATTGCCGAGGTAAGATGTCACAGAAATCATCGCAGTGGTGTCACTCTCACTTGGAGATTTAGCATCACCAGAGCCTGATCCAGTTCTTGGAGAGTTAGCATCACCAGACCCTGATCCAGTTGTTGGAGATTTAGCATCATCAGAGCCTGATCCAGTTGTTGGAGATTTAGCATCACCAGAGCCTGATCCAGTTCTTGGAGATTTAGCACCATCAGAGCCTGATACAGTTGTTGGAGAGTTAGCATCACCAGAGCCTGATCCAGTTCTTGGAGATTTAGCACCATCAGAGCCTGATCCAGTTCTTGGAGATTTAGCATCACCAGAGCCTGATCCAGTTCTGGGAGATTTAGCATCATCAGAGCCTGATCCAGTTGTTGGAGATTTAGCATCACCAGAGCCTGATCCAGTTCTTGGAGATTTAGCACCATCAGAGCCTGATACAGTTGTTGGAGAGTTAGCATCACCAGAGCCTGATCCAGTTCTTGGAGATTTAGCACCATCAGAGCCTGATCCAGTTCTTGGAGATTTAGCATCACCAGAGCCTGATCCAGTTCTGGGAGATTTAGCATCATCAGAGCCTGATCCAGTTGTTGGAGATTTAGCATCACCAGAGCCTGATCCAGTTCTTGGAGATTTAGCATCATCAGAGCCTGATCCAGTTCTGGGAGAGTTAGCATCACCAGAGCCTGATCCAGTTCTTGGAGATTTAGCACCATCAGAGCCTGATACAGTTGTTGGAGAGTTAGCATCACCAGAGCCTGATCCAGTTGTTGGAGATTTAGCATCATCAGAGCCTGATCCAGTTCTTGGAGATTTAGCACCATCAGAGCCTGATACAGTTGTTGGAGAGTTAGCATCACCAGAGCCTGATCCAGTTGTTGGAGATTTAGCATCATCAGAGCCTGATCCAGTTTTTGGAGAGTTAGCATCACCAGAGCCTGATCCAGTTCTGGGAGATTTAGCATCATCAGAGCCTGATCCAGTTGTTGGAGATTTAGCATCACCAGAGCCTGATCCAGTTCTTGGAGATTTAGCACCATCAGAGCCTGATACAGTTGTTGGAGAGTTAGCATCACCAGAGCCTGATCCAGTTCTTGGAGATTTAGCACCATCAGAGCCTGATCCAGTTCTTGGAGATTTAGCATCACCAGAGCCTGATCCAGTTCTGGGAGATTTAGCATCATCAGAGCCTGATCCAGTTGTTGGAGATTTAGCATCACCAGAGCCTGATCCAGTTCTTGGAGATTTAGCATCATCAGAGCCTGATCCAGTTCTGGGAGAGTTAGCATCACCAGAGCCTGATCCAGTTCTTGGAGATTTAGCACCATCAGAGCCTGATACAGTTGTTGGAGAGTTAGCATCACCAGAGCCTGATCCAGTTGTTGGAGATTTAGCATCATCAGAGCCTGATCCAGTTCTTGGAGATTTAGCACCATCAGAGCCTGATACAGTTGTTGGAGAGTTAGCATCACCAGAGCCTGATCCAGTTGTTGGAGATTTAGCATCATCAGAGCCTGATCCAGTTTTTGGAGAGTTAGCATCACCAGAGCCTTTAACTTGTAAAAAACCCAATGAGAATTCCCTCGTTAGATGATAAGGCCTACATCATCTGTGCTTAAGTCACTGAATTGGCTCCTCACTGAAAGGAAGCTTTAACACCATCCAGATCTCTGCTATCAGCTACACAAAACCGTTTGTCTCTCCCTGACAGCAGAGACTATCTCCCGACGTGGATTCGGAAATTCTGCACCAGCCATCTGGAATAGCCTCCCTGTTTACATCACTCACGACAAAACCTCGCTAGATATATTCGTAAAGTGGCCTAAGACCTATCTGTAGTGACCTATTTTTGTTGTCTGACCTCGGTGACCCACCACGCCAGCGACTCCTCCGTCAGCCAATGGACATATGGCTTGTTAACGAATGCATTGCTTACTTACATATTAAATGCTGCATCGTAAACATATTAAATACTGCATCGTAACCAATCCCCAATATACTGATAATTTGTGCCCAACACTAATAAAAATGAGGCAACTCCTCAGATTGTCTGAATCTTGTTCTCCCAAAAGTTTGGCATCCGATTATAATAAGTGCAACACAGTGTGCCACAATCTAGTAACAGTAAACACGTATCTTCAGTAATACAGGGCATAAAGTTTCAACAGGCTGTAGCTGCTAATAACTACATCAAAAAACATAAAATCTGAATGGTAATATTTGTGCTTTTCCATCAAAGTAAGTAAATCTCCGCAACACAAAATTCAAATTTATTATCTAACAGTTCAAACATTTGAAACGATTGTAGGCTAGTTACGATGCGTTTCTTGAGACGTCACAGCATATATGGTGAAACGGACGGATATAGGCTACTATACTCTCATCTCTTCTTTTTCCCCTTCCCCTTCTTTTTCCCGCTGCTTCGCGTGTTTGACCAACCGAATCCAGCCAGCTCCAGAGCGTGAGCTGGACCGTGGGCTTCGTAGTACAGGAAATCCAAAGTTCCAAGCGACATAAGCTGCGACATAGCCGTCGAATTCTGAGGAAGATCGGTCGATGTAGGCGCCTTTTCTTCAGCAATTTTCGAAGCATCATTTTTAACATCAGGCTGAAATTTCGACGATGGTGCTATCTCCGAAGTCGCTTGGTGGCTGGGCATCGAACCAGTTTCCAGCTCAGCGTTTTCTTTGGATGGAAGTCGTTCTGGCGGTGCAATTTGTGGGGGTGTTAAGTCAGCTGTGGGGTGTTCAGCTGTTAAGTCATGAGTTGAGTTTTCATCCAGTTTCTCAGTTTGATCCGGGGACGAACGTTTATTCAATTCTGAATCTTGGCTGTGAGTTGAATGTTGCTCCAGTTTGGCGGTTTGGTTTAACTAAGAACGCCGTACACTTGGCTTCCGCTATACTCAGTTAGAAGAATACTGTTAACGAGATAAAAAGTTTCCAGAATGCTCTTATTTTTTGCTGAGTACGTAACGATAGCTCGTCTTGTTGAAAGACAACAGCTATACAATAATGATCTTGTTTAAAGCGAAATATTCAGAAGCGCTATGAGCTAAATTCATTTAACTTAAACTTTGAATTGGACAAAAGCGCTGACTGCATGCAAACTCGTAAACATAGACATTGCTTTATCCACAGAGACTATTATCTAGCTTTTAATGACGTCACTTAAATATGACGTCAACAATATACTTCAACTAAATATCATAACATTCGTTGCCTTCATTTCAGGGACACATCTCTTCTATTCTTACTTTATTTAATGCATGCGTTTACTACCATGTATTACTATGTGTATGTATGTATGTATGTATGTATGTATGTATGTATGTATGTATGTATGTATGTATGTATGTATGTATGTATGTATGTATGTATGTATGTATGCATGAATGTATGTATGTATGTATTTATGTATGTATGTACGCATGCATGAATGTATGTATGTGTCTGTACCTTGTATAGCGCCCTTTAAGAATCTTTCAAATTCGCTGTCATTGATGTGTCTGAACAGAAGAAGACAATTTAGATCGAATAGGCGCTAGACCTCTAGAGCATTATGGATGTTCACAGGAAGACTGTTTCAAAGGGATGGACGGATGTGCGAGAATCATCCGTGTTCTGGTGTTGATTTGCGGCAGCGAGGGACTAGAATGTAGTTGAGCATTTTTACAAATACTGCGACATAATGGAGCATACTCTGGTTTCGAGAACCCAAGGGGTCTTCACTGGTCAAACTTAGTATAGGATTTGTGGAACAGGAATGTTTGCATCGAACATTTTCCAGTTCGTCGTTTTGATATTAGTCGTTCGCATTTTGCGATTTGTGGGTGTGACAAATTTTGTTAAGTTGTTGTTACTTCGTTCGTTCTGCAGTCAAGTCATCAGCTGAGGCCCATCTAAATGGGAGCAAAGGTCACTTGGAACCAGACTTTAATCGAAGAGGCCTCGGATTTATTTTAAATTTATACTGACTTCTAGAATATGACTCATTTCCAGAATTCAATATAACCGGAGCGACAGGACTTTCTAGGACATACTGGCTTCGAGGGTCACGTGTATCAGTGTTAAAACTCGCAAAGCCATGCACCCTTAATAATTTAATGAGCAAATGCAAGTGAAACAACTCAAGCCAAACACATCTGCTGCCCCTCTACACTTTGACAGAAGCTGCATTTTTCATTTAAGTTTCATTGTGACGATGAGTATTGAATTCAATGTGGTCTACGTCAGTTTCAGATTGCAAACACGGAATTCGAACCCAAGCTGCAGAGCTCGAAGGCTAACGAGTCAGCCGCTCAATTACCATGCTACGTTCTGCACTGACAAATAATTATTTTATTCAGTATAAGACGCGTGATTTAAATAGGAAAAACCAACTGTGTCATAAAAACACCAAGATTGCGTTGTAACTCGAAGCTTATATTCTTTGACAAAATTTCATAGTAGGCTACCAGAAGAAAGAACACTGTTGATAAATTAACTCATTTAAAAATTAATGAGAAACTTTCTAGACTGACTGTTTCAATTGCTAAAGAAAAATTTCGACAGATGTCAGCTTTTGCTAGCGATCATCGTGCAACGAGGTGTCTTGAATCGCTTGTACGGCAGCCGTCTACTTGCCTAGACAGTACTGGGGAACACAAGTTTCGCTGGGGCCGAATACCTCCTCCTTACGGCCACAGTCCTCCGGATGACCGCAGGTAACGCATTGGTTCTTGTGGACCTCGCCGCACTGGCAGGCGTAGCGCTGGCAGCAGGCGCAGTCAGTCCTCGTCACATCGAATGGACAGATACAGCCGGTCTCCGAAAGGGTCCACGGATCCAGCTGCTCATCTCGGGCCTTGATCTCAGCTGCAACGAACATCAGCACATGGTGTTATGCAAGACACGCGCAAAATAATCACGGTAGCCGACTGGTCAGAGCGTTCGGCTTGTAACGCGGAGAGTACGGGTTCGAGCCTCTCCCCAGACGGTTACTGTGTAGAAACCTTGAGCAGTCCTTCACTCACAACTGCTCAGCGGCATCGATTGATGCTTAGTCATTAGATAGTGGCGCTTAATAAATGAAGAAATAATAATACAAATAATAAGTAGATATCTTTATCGTAAATTCCCAGAAAGCCAGATTAGCTGGACTTACAATGGGTCTATATCGTTAACTACCAGCCAGCCAGGTTTATTGTGTCCACAGCTGGCCCGAAATTTTCACAAGTGGAACAGTGCGAACCAGCTATGGACCTACTGACCCATCATACAAATTCATCGATGGTCCACCGCTTGCAATTTCTGCATCGGCCTTTCACTCAAACTGAAAACATTCCTCTTTCACAGATCCTATCCTGACACCTCTTCTTCCTCTTATCTCTCTCTTCTCTCCAACCCCAAACACCACTCCTCATAGCTGCCACGCTGTCTCTCCGTCTGACTTTTGGATCTTGACCTGGAACCGAACCCTTTTGCCTATCGATTTTGTTTTGACTGAGCGCCTGTGAATAAACTGGTCCCCGCGATGTGGCTTTCGTTGGGCGCTGTAGAAATCTCGGAATTACGATTACGATACGATTATTGAATGAGGCTGTCAGGGCTGCCCATTTATTTATCCCTGTAACGAGTTAAACCGTGAGAAATATCTTATTCACTCACTCAAAACCAACTCGATGAAGCAGGTTTGGTTCTGAGTAGGAACTTTAAAGCTCATGTGGATGCTGTTTAAAGTTGGCGCGACGAGAAAGACAAAGAGTAGAGAAGGAGTCGGGCTTTTCTAGAAGTGTAGTTTTCTCAGTGAAAAACGCCAAGAGAAACAGCAGGAAAAGTGGGGCAAATAGCAAAAGCCAGAAAGTTTGCTTAGTTTCATTGGGATCATTCAGTATATTTGTGCGGATCCACCAACTAAGCGATTACCAAATTTCCTGAAAAACCGATAGTGATTGAATGTCTGACTGGTTGCGTATTGATTGCTAGTCTAATCTAATCTAAAAACTTCTATAGCGCCACTGTCAAAATGCTCAAGGCATCAGTCGATGGTGATAAAATAACTGAAGACGATTAATGATGAGAGATCGACCGACTCACTGACTAACTTGCTACAGATTGATCGATGCCATTTTCAGCCGGTCATGGTATCTTTATCTCGACTAGACAGCTATTCAATGAGTAAAATAAGAGAATTTGAGTGTCTGCCTTTTAGCTAGAACTGTCCCCATTGCAACAGATGTACTCACGTGTTCCACATCTTTCGGCGTAACCGCACTGGACGCACTGATGAAGGTTGGATCGCGGACATTGACAACCACCGGCTTGGCAACACGCGCAGTCGGAGCTAGTACTATCGAAGTAGCAGATGCATCCAGTCGTATTACGGGTCCATGCGTCGTTTCTCAGCACTTAAGACATAACGAAACGATCAGTAGAATAAATATATGCAACACTAACGTCCGCGCATAAGAACATAACACAAGGTATGAAAAATTGGCTATGCATGGTAAAGTACACTAGAAACTTCATGTGGTATCTGTTGACTGATAAATGATCCCTGTTTTGACATAAAAGACAATCACAATACGATATATTTAAACAACTTGAGTGGAAACTTTAATACAACACAACGGTGTCATTTCAAGCAAACTTAAACGTTCGCCAATCTTACAATTAATATAGCGCCGCTCTAACGCTGCGTTGCCCGATATGCAGACCCGAACAGGGAGGATTAAATATACTAAGTAAGTACTAACGCTTGAGTACAAATAAACAGACTGTGAACTTACCTTCTACTTGAGAAGGATCTTGACCGTCTGAAAAATAAAACGTCCAATTAAATAACTTATTTAATATTAGCATAATTAAACGACAGTTTATCTGTAAAGAGGAGACCTCTTTTAAGCTACTTTTAATACTGTAAAACAAAATGTCGAAATTTTGCCAAAAACTATATTTTGCATTTCGACATGAAATCAAACTTATTTGTCCCGAAAAGACATTTGTAATAATATTACAATCAAGTTTTATAATTAATAATAATAGCATACCTCACATATTACATTGAAAGATAATCAGTATTATATGTAGCATTACTGTATTATATTAGATTTTACTGAATTGTTCCAAAATACATTTGTAGTTTTTTATTCCTATTAACAAGCTCTGTTCTAGGGCCGTTGGATGCCAAAGAATTACAGTTGCGGTGAGGGTCTTTATTATATTATTAACATTAACAAAACCTGATTGCTTTGTCATAATAATTATTACAATCCCGTTTTGTTTTATAATTAATAATTGCATACATCACCTATTACATTATAAGATAATAAGTACTATATGTAGTATTGCTAGATTATAGGCCTATTAGATTTCACCAGCTCTGATTACTAGATGTAACGGGATCCACAGATGGATCCAAATATGGCATGTTAAAATATAATGGATCCCTGAGAAACTGACATCCAGGTCTCGGGGGGGGGGGGACTAAAAAGGGAGTGAACTAATTGTGTTAGGGAGCGGAGATTAAGAGAGGTAAAATAAAAGTTTTCTAATGAACATCTAATGTTTAAATCTTATGCACTACACCACAACGAAACACTAGATATGATTAGATCTCATTTGATTACGAAGTTATTTGTGGTACCTCTGAAGCCGTAGAATTCCGCTCTCATTCCGACGCATCCATTAGACGCAAGCGGCTGAAACCTCACGAATCTCGCCTTCACTGGTTCGCCATAGTAACGATGCAGACAATGTTTCTTCCAAGTATTCTGATCCGAGTTACCGACGAAATTCTAGGGAAACAGAATTTAAACTAAATAGTTGCAAATATTACCTAACCTGCACAACTAAATATAATTATGCATCTAATTAAAACAACTACTTAGCAGGCCGATCGAATCGAAAGCCGCACTGAAAGTTTTTCTAATTACTTCACTCTGATTGAGACACTACTGTTGTATTGGTATGGACAAGTCCTGGAGAGTTCCCGTAGCCCTCAACATTTAAGCACTATACAGCGAATCTGTCTCAATCTGCTGAGGATCTGCCGCTGGGTGTATTTTGGTTAGATGTTGAGTAATTTTATCAACTTATGCCTGATGCCTCACACACCCAGGACGTAGAATTCACTGGATTAGATTACAGTAGAAATAACAATTTCGAATTATGCACATTGATATCAACCCCGACCTCAATCAGTAGGTCACAGAATTAAATGAGCTTTAGACGTGTTGTAATTGTAATTGTATTTGGAATAATAAAGTATACAGCGCCATTTCAAGAATAAACTCACCAGAGCCGCTCCCGACCCAAAGCACTGTCAAACAAGACAGAATTCG
Source organism: Norana najaformis (assembly GCA_964023275.1). Lineage (NCBI taxonomy): Eukaryota > Metazoa > Annelida > Clitellata > Crassiclitellata > Hormogastridae > Norana > Norana najaformis. Next base: position 32,547,441 of record OZ029918.1, on the reverse strand, counting down.
GACACCAGCAGAGCAGCGGAATTAACAGACTGTGTTATCGGAACAAATGAACCATAATGGATTCGTTCCCCTTGCATTAAGCTTCTTAGATTACAGTAGAAATAACAATTTCGAATTATGCACATTGATATCAACCCCGACCTCAATCAGTAGGTCACAGAATTAAATGAGCTTTAGACGTGTTGTAATTGTAATTGTATTTGGAATAATAAAGTATACAGCGCCATTTCAAGAATAAACTCACCAGAGCCGCTCCCGACCCAAAGCACTGTCAAACAAGACAGAATTCGGACACCAGCAGAGCAGCGGAATTAACAGACTGTGTTATCGGAACAAATGAACCATAATGGATTCGTTCCCCTTGCATTAAGCTTCTTAGCGAAGTCTAAAACCTACAGATTTGGAAACATTCCTCTTTCACAGATCCTACCCTGACACCCCTTCTTTCTCTTATCCCTCCCTCCGCTCCAACCACAAGCATCATCCCCATAGCTGCCACGCTGTCGCTCCGTCTGACTTCTGGATCTTGACCTGAAACCGAACCCTTTTGTCTATCGATTTTATTTTGACTGAGCGCCTGTAAATAAGCTTGTCCCCGCGACGTGGCTTTCGTTGGGCGCTGTAGAAATCTCGGAATTACGATTACGATTTCTAGGACGTCAGACAACGAACCCTTGGCTGGTTGTTGTATTCGGGTCTGGTGTCGAGAAGGGGGGTAAAGTTTTCGCCATCGAGGCTAGTAAAGACGTTGTAGTTTGTGACCCAGCAGGGGTCAGCGTAGTGACCCAATGTGCCGAGGCCGTGGACATCCATGGGCTTTCCAAGATCCACCGTCAGGTGTGGGTTCTGGTCTGTTGGATCAGGCTTCCATCCCTTTCGACTGTTAGGTCTGACGCCGGTAGGAGGATCGGTTGGAGTGGAAGAAGAAGCCTTCAGGGCATCATCAGGAATAACACCTGAAACACAGCATATTATTCCACGTTAACATTAATTTTTCGTCACGATCATTCGGAAAAGCACTCTTAGTACATTGTGGATGATACTACTGACTGCTTCGGTATTTTCATCTCCACTGCAAGATCTCATTTCCATTGGAAACAACAATCCAAGATCCCATGTACAATGTAAATATCACTGAAATATTGGTTAAGCATCGACGTGTAACGCGCATTGCTTGAATAGAACCTTTCCTTCTCTGGCATGGTAACTGCGCACGAACATAATTCCAACACTTTCACTCACAACTACTTACGAGATCAGTTGACACCGATCATTGCAACGTAGCGCTATTTTAAATGTTAAAATTGAAAATAAATAGATGTCCAAGGTCCACGAGAAATACTACTTAATCCTACTACCACTCGGAATTCTCCACTGTATAACTCAACGTACCACTTTCGACGCCAAGAGGCCTGGCTTTCGGTGGCTGAGGCGGTGGCGGAGGCTCGTTGAAGTATTCGTCATCAAGGATCTCACCTTAACGGAAAACAAAGAATTTAGTTCTGTCAGCCTCATGCGATTTCTGTCAAAATATCATAAATTTGGAAGGCGTTCGCAGTAGATCAACTTGGAGAAACTGATTCGTGTTGGTGAACTTTGAGCCGATCACTGACACGTCCACTTCTGGTATCGAATCCAAGTAACTGCTGCGAAATTCGTCATTCATTCCCTGGCGAACAACGTGGAGGAAAGGCTGTCATGCCATTGGATTGTTGTCAGTAATGAGCAGTAATTACTTTACCTTCAAACGTCCGTTTGTAATTATTGATGTCAATGTATTAGGCATAAGATTTCCAGCACTTAGTCATCTTGAACATTGAATTTCATACTGTGTGTTACAGGCAACTAAACGAGATACTCTAAAACCAAAAGTACAAGCCAGAAATGCCACACTTACCATCTGGATGTGGTGGAACGTATGGTGGAGGAGTGCTTGGGGTGGGTGCAGGTGTAGTTGATAGAGCTATAAAACAACCCAAAAAATGCCTTAGGAACATCGATAATAGTCAGATTCGGTTAAGTTGCATGCGATATATTTGAAATGGCTAAGAGGTGCAAATGAAATGGCTGAGGTATAAAAATTAAATGGCTCTTATGTGCAAATAATATTGGCTCTGGTGCACCTGTCATATGGCTGTGGTGTGTTAACAAAATAGCTCTGGTGGGATAATAAAATGGCTCTGATGGGATAATAAAATGGCTCTGGTGGGATAATAAAATGGCTGCAGTGGGATAATAAAGTATGACTTAAGTAGGATACCATAAGTTTGATGCAACAATGAAATGGCTTGGATGTGTGTCATACTTACGTTGAATGATGTTGGGAGGCAGAATAGGAGCTGTCGGGTTGTAGTCTGGATCATTCGGAATCTTCTCAGGTAATCCGGATTCAGCTAAAAACAATCATCGAGAGAAATTCCGATACAACATCTCCATTTAAATCCAAATTCCCAAAGCGCAAAAACCTTTAAACACAAGAAACGTATACGAGGACAGACAGTGAAGCCTACAATCGTTCACTTCTGTGTAATAATTTTGGAAGGTCATCGAGTCCATTATCTGTTCAGAAGTTTTTGTATCGTATTGCATGTAATTGAACATATATTCGTTTCCTGTAGAATTCCAAACACTCTTCCGTCGGTTTTAGCAGGAATGACTTTTAACAGCATGTTATGTCCAATTCTGTACTTGAATCACAGGCCTTCGATTATAAAATCAACCAATGGGCGTTCTTACTTACTAACAGTTTCACAAGGTAGATGTAAATGTACACGTGTTTCTAGAGCGACTGCAAGGCCTCGACCCTGCTCATTTTTCAATGAATTGATCAGATCCTTCACCACCGCTGCCCGTTTGAATGGGCGCCACGTCATTGAAATCTCAGAAATAATCGTAATCGTAATTCCGAGATTTCTACAGCGCCCATCGAAAGCCGCGCAGCGGGGACCAGTTTATTCACAGGCTCTCAGTCAAAACAAAATCGATAGGCAAAAGGGTTCGGTTCCAGGTCAAGATCCAAAAGTCAGACGGAGAGACAGCGTGGCAGCTACGGGTGGTGGTGTTTGGGGTTGGACAGGAGAGAGAGATAAGAGGAAGAAATAAGCCACGAGCGAGACGCGAACCGGCATCCTCGCGCTCAGAGGCGCCTCAACGTACGCGTTAACCTAGGTAGCTAACAAGGCCAGTTTACACCAATACCACCCAATCTTCCATCCCCATGCATTAATTTCAATCAATTAAGAACCCATAAAATAAACATTGTAGGAAAGAACAATGTTAAGAACAATGCCACTTGTAACAATAGCAGGACAAACCATCGCAGAGGGTTCCAGCTGCTGGATCGGCGCAGTAGCAGGCGACCTTGTTGTCCTTAGCCTGGCAGGTGCCCGTCGTCTGGCAGGTGATCGGAACCATGAGGATCGTGCTCTGTTCCAGACACGTGTACTTGTAGGAACAAGTGTCGTCGTACCAGACATCTCCAGTCTTCAATGATAGCAACACCAGAAACACATATGGTCATTTTTCTTTATGCATTTTTAATTTTATTTAGATTTGCTACTTTTAATTCGAGGAAGATCCAAGATGACATGGATCGATCACATCAAGTCGTCGACTGAACTATTATAGTTGAACCAGTTACTACCGGAGTCAAGGGACAGAATCAGATGGCAAAATTGTCCATGGTGCAGCCAATCCTCTGAGCTCGAGGATGGTTGAGGACAAAACAAAACTTGTAATCTGTTGTTCGTTTATTCATTTATTCACTCTTTATATTTATATAGCGCCACTATGAATGGATGTTTGAATAATAATATGTTATATATGCATAAGTGAAAGTATGTAAAGCATCCCATATCCCACAAGTGAGACGTAGGGGAGGCTTTCAGTTCCTTTTCTTTAGGCCCTTGAGCCGGCAGTGGACGAATCCCAAGGTCCTGGACACTGGACCAGCGCATCACAGGACTTGCCGTTTACTTCCCAGCTTACACCAGTACCAAGTTATACTGCTTGGTGACAGAGGCACGGTGTGTGCAAACAACTTGCCCAGGGTCGTTACACGGAGTCGAACCCACAACCGCAAGATCATTGACCAAATGCGTTACCGACAGACCATCGTGCCGCATCAGGTCTACAGCGCCACTAAAATCACTGCAGCATAAATGCGTCATCGGCAATTGGAAAGCCAGCAAAGTGCAATCAAGCATGAATCAAAGAATAACCGGCTGACCGCGTGATAGACGCCGTTGAGTTGGCATCCGCACTGTGCAACCGGAATGCACTTCTGGAATCCATCCCGAACCATTCCTGCGCTGCAGGCACAGCCTTCCGCTGCCATCAGAATACACATTCCCTCAGAACTCGGGTTGAAACAGGTCGCCGGACACGCAGACATCGCTGGCGAGTAAACGCTGTTCTCAGGGCAAGTCATTGCTAAAAGAAAGAAACGAAGTACAGGTGAGATAAGGTAAGGTACAGGTAGCCTAGATGACTTGAAGGTAAATAAGTGAGCTGATTGGTTCTAGGTACGTTAGCCTATTTTAATAAATGCTATCTTGTGAGTAGCGAGTTGTGCTCCTCTTCTTAAGGCAACGCAGTAATTCCTCATCTTATGGAACTGCAGCGATTAAACTCACGGCACAAGGTCTCGCTTCGCCAAGAGACCGTGACCCCGGAATTTTGGCAGAGGTCGGCGAATGCCTGGAGACTGCGGCAGAGCGTTTCCGGATGAACGGTACTGAGGCAGAGATCCATCACACAAGACTCAAACGCAAGTGACGGATTCACCTGAAACAAAACAATCTTGTGTTCAATCGCACTAATCAGTGTAATGCACATTTTTCAAAGCCAACGCTGCTGTCAAGTAGGCTTATAGGTGTAAGGTGAACCCAAGAATACGATGTTTTAACTATATATGTATTGCTTGTTATTTCAACGCAGCTAACCCCTCTGTCTATTTATTACTCCTCAGGTATTCAATTCAAAACTGAAGCCTAGCGTTTTCAAGAAATCCCACCCTGATCTATCGAATCCACCGCCTCTCCATTTCTCTCAGCTTAAACGTAACCCACCCTAACAGCTCTTCTTCCTCTTCTCTCTCCCTCTGGTCTTCTGGCAACCGGGCTTGTTCTTCACATGGCATCTTGGACAACCTTGCTGAACTGACGCAGAGCTCGTGAATAAGCTGGTGCCCTGCGATTAGCTTTTAAGTAGCGCTTTAGAAATTTCTAGTTTACGATTACGTTTACGCGACTGCCTGCTTCTCTAACAGCATCGAGCGATCGATGACGATCCAATCGACATAAGCCAAACAAAGATTGCACGAACCGTTTTGATGCACTCGGCGAACGGTCCCTGGGTGTCCTTGAGAATTCCGCACTGTCCTCTGCCTGAAACCTGTGACCGGAGCTGAGGGCTACAGTCATTCAGAGACTCGTCAGTGGCCGGTTGGCATCTGTCAACATCAACAATGACTCGCTGCAGACCATTTTCTTAAATCCGGGGAATTCGTAAGAATATGGTTCTATTAAGAAAGGCAATTACAATGTGAATATACACGTTTTTATACAGCGACTGAAGGGTCTAGACCCTGCTCATTTTTCAACGAATTTATCGGGTGAGATCCTTCACCACCGCTAACCGTTTGAATGGGACCACACCACTTAAGGTCCCAGAATACGGACCATGCTTGCCCGAGATTCAAATCTCTTAAATAAGCCACGACCGGGAATCGAACCTGCAGCTAACCACAGGAAAATCAGATCTGCAGATAGGGAATACACAAAATGAGGTGACTCTCCGGGAACTAAACTAATCTTGCTTAAGAGAGAGCTTTTCGGTGAAAGAAGTTATATCTGAACAGGTTTAAGTTCTGCAGGAAAACGTGGTCTATGTTTGACGTGGAAGACAACTTACACTTCTGTTGGATCTGGAACAGTCCAGCTGTTTCCTATCTGGGCATGAGACTGAGTAGGGACGCCCTCTTTGGTGACGTAGTCGTTCGGGGCAATTCCATCGAGGTTACCACAGATGCCAGTCATTTTTCTCCTGTACGAGTCTGGAATCGACACCTTCACGTAATGGTTGTTAACGTAAGAAACCTTCAGGCCAAACAAAGTCGAAACTATGATGCCAAATCCGCTGGGCGTGATGTTGATGCCATGAGCAGGACTATAGGGAACTGCCTTCTGTTCTCCATTCACCTGGAAACATAGAACATACGGTAGGGTAGAAGAAATTTACCACGAGTCAATCTCCCAACCGACGATAGAACTAAATGGGAGGCGGTTCCTTGACCTCTGGGTTTAAAACCCTTTTTCCTCTCAGTAAAGAGAGGAAAGCTTCAGTCGTTCTCAATGAACAGAAATATTATTGAATGTTTTTCCTCTCGACATATAGAGAAGGTCGTGTTGCTTAATAGCAGTGAATTAAGAATACGTCTTGGCAGCCAACTTATCTTTCGTCGTCTTCGATTACCTATCAGTTTCTCAGATGTTGCACTCAGTCCGTGCATGCTTTAACTTTTGCTGTGCTCTGAGCCAGAACCGTAGGGCTTCTGAGTCCCGATCTTTCTCGGTTGCTGGACCAAAACACTTGAATACGCTACCTATTTCTGTCCTGTCTATAAATAATTCTGTACTGTCGTTTCGGTCAGGGCTGAAGTCCCACCTCTTTCGCATTGCTTATCCTCCGAAACCTGCCTGCCGGTCTCAGAACCTCACGCATCTCGAATGGTTCTGCCCACTGGATTTTTCTTCTGGAATGGTGTTTTCATTACAACGACCATCGCCTGATGCCTTGTGTGTTATGATAATGGCGCTACAGAAATTTGAAAATTAGATAACTCAGGACGTTAGTCTTTCCGTCGCTTCACGAAGGGGCGAACTATAGAAGTTGTTCGTGCCCCACAAGCGCGGAACCCGGCGAACGAGTCAAAGACTCTTTGTCGTCACAATTGAAAAGACACGTATATGTCTTTTAATTCGTAGCAACCATCGACTGATGCCTTGGGCATTATGATAACAGCGCTATAGAAGTCTTTAGATTGGAATTCATAGCGCAATCTAATGTCATCAGTCTGTTCTTTATGAATACTTACGAATACGTCGCCTCCTTTGCCGAGGACGATGACTGTGCCCAGGGCGTTGATTGTGACGGATTTAGTCCAGGACATCTTCAAGTCCCCGTCTCGATGTTCGTTCTTAATCTCGACACTGAAGTCGGTCAGTATGCCTCGCTTCTTCGGATTCGGCTTAGCCAGCGTGTACGTGCAGACACCCTGGAACTGAATCACGGCCCCGTCGAAGGTCTTGAAATGAGGATCGCCGGCCACGTAGCAGGTGTTTTCACCTGCAGTAGAGTGACACACGTGTCATGAAGAACCTCTGTAGATATAATAGGGGCCGGGCTTAATGTCTGGGCAGAATTGAAATTCGTTCATGGCCTAGTAAGGTGAATGGCATTTGAAAGGCTAGCACCCACGTATGTTTCTTACAATGATGCTTACCCCTTGCGTATTCTGAAGTGTACAGAGGAGCAAGGGGGAGGGGTTCATATGCAAAGCCCCTGTCAGAAGATGAAGGATGAAGCCCACTGAGGCGCAAACATGTACGTAGCTAGGGAACGACTTTTAAGTGCTTTCAGAGCTTCAATTAAAGTTTTTTGAAAACAAGATTACATCGATAGAAGTCCAAAAGGAAAACATCCTCGTTGTGCTCGAAGGGAATGGCTTTCAACCGCTGACGTAATATATGTGGAGGCAAAGAAGGGCCAGGAACTAATACAACAGATTGCTAGACAACCTGTTCCAGAATGCTGTGCCGACTGCGGCCAAACTTTTATCTTGCATTGTGGAATTCCGAGACCGAGGCAGAACCGTGACTTTTTAACAATAGCCACCTGCGACGAAGTTCTTCAGTTGAAAAGGCTTAAGTTGAAATGCAGATGCGACAGCACAATTGAATAGCAGAAGTCACGCTTCTAGTTATTTGACTCAACTACGAATATTCAATTTCACGTGACCCACCTGGAGTGGAGCCGAGTTCATTGATACCAATGACGGATTACATTACAGTACGTTGTGCGATTGAGGCGCATCATGAACGTGCGATTACACAGTTTACCTAAGCGATGCATATTTCTTTACAAACTCCGTAAACTGTACTTACGAACGCATGTCCATTTTCCGGTGAACTTGGAGGCAGAGTAACCCTGGTTGCAAGTGCACTTGTATCCTCCAAACGTGTTGAGGCACATTGAGTTGGCTGGACACTGATGCCTCAAAGCCTTGCACTCGTTGAGATCTTAAATATAATATTACAAAGCCATGACTAACTACCGCCATTTAAATCATTTGTCAAGACTGTGAGCGTAATTTTTCCGATGATTATTTTGCATGTGTTAAGAGCAGTCTGTATTGGAAGTTTTCGTGACGTCATGCCCATGAGTCATGGGGTTGTTGATTTGTTTGATCACGTGCTTGCAATTACTGGGTACGTCTGACACGCGACGATCACGTGCCTCGGATTGCTGGATGCGTCTAGCTCCCACGCATCGATGGCATGCTGGGGAGTTGATATGACATCAGCTGGAGCTTAGTTTATCACGTGGGCGCTCGCGAAGGGACATCTGATTATCTGGTGTACAGCTGTGATTGAACTGTTCGTTTCTCAATTACATTTACGAAAGCAAATACTGTGTGTCTTTTCTCGAGTTTACACTGCGCTACAAAGTGGGTGAATTGATAGTTCGAAAGCCCGATCGATTGATATTTAGAAAGATCATCGACACCAACTATTTTACCCTAATCTTTGCATGGCTCCATCTTGGTCCCAGGCGAGCGTACATCCGAGTCTCAGAATCAGGTTTACGGACTTTTTGCGCGTAATTAATGCTTCAAATAAATGAGCAAATAAAAAACTCGTCTTAAATTTGATTTCTTTGTCAAAATCTTTGTTGTCTAGAATTATTCACCACAAATCATCTTCGAGAATGAAAGAGTGATCTATCGTTTCTATCCCGACAATCAGCGTGTAAGAAACTGACTTGGAGAAATGCATCTTCAGTATATCTTAGACAACGAGCTCACAAAATTATAGGAACATACTTTCCTGTGGACCAGCTACATTAGCCAAGTGTTGAGAACCTACCGAGACACACGTCGTTCTTGGCAACGTATCCCTTGGAACAAGTCTTGACATCGTCGTTTGTGCAGACTTTGCAGGTGCGAGCGCAGAATCGGAATGCGCGGTCGGTGCCTGATCGACAGCCACCTGTTTTGGCCATTGCCTCGCATTGCGACTCGCTAAGAAGGTCATAACATCGCTGGGCTAAAAGTAACAACAGAAACTAATATTAGCGTTCGTTAGTCTGACTTAGTCGTTTATTTATTAGTCTGTTCAATATTTATTTACATAAGAAGCATTTATTAGGTTCAGACTTTATTTTTAACATCTTAAGCATTCTGCAATGATTTATTTACAATTAGCAATTGTTAGATTCAGACTTTATTTTTAATATCATAAGCATTCTGCAATGATTTATTTACAATAAGCAATTATTAGATTCAGACTTTATTTGTAATATCTTAAGCATTCTACAATGATTTATTTACACAATAAGTATTTATTAGATTCAGACTTATTTTTAATATCTTAAGCGTTCCGCAACGGTTTTCTTGAAAATTCATGGAATTACTAATTAGTTTATTCACTTGTGCATTCGACGAATCCGTTTCCTCGATAGCCAGCCTTGCATTCGCAGATGTAGGAACCTTCTCTGTTGATGCAGTTGGCATTCGCGGCGCATTCGTTCAGCTCTGGCGAACTACACTCGTCCAAGTCTATCAATAAATAAAGTTACAATCGTCCACATCTGTCAGTCAACAATTACAACCATCCAAACATTTAAAATCATTAACCAAACTGCTCTGTAATATGTCGTAGTTACAATTGCAGTAGCCTATTAAGACTTCCTGAGATTCCAGCGAATATGGCATTGACAAAAATGACATTTGACAAACGTGCCCTAATAACAACTTAAAAGAACTGTATGTAGCTCAAATAGCTTGATTTCTATTAGACATTATTTTTACAGAGCCAATTAAACAGAGATGTTGTCGCCTATCTATCAGAACAGTACTAGAACGGCTTTCCTAAATATCTGAATGACGACCACACAGACAGGTTACTCTACATCTGCCGTCTAAAAGTTCTAGCCACAATATAATCTGCAAACCTTACTAACTCGTGCGGTAGTATACCTGCCAACCTTCGAAGGGAGCTTCTCTCCCTCTGCCCCTCCCTCTTCCGTAAGCACTTGAGGACCATATTATTCCCCAGGGGTGAGAGAGCCTCTGATGAGGCTACCTTGAAGCTGCGCTTTACAAATTTACGATTACGATTACCAACCATCCATATCGGTTATATTGGATTGCTGCCTAAGAAAGACGCACTTACTTACCCACGCACTTTCCTTCGCCGCTGAGCTTGTATCCTCTGGCGCAGCGTGGCATGTCGCAGAACTGACAGGTGGCAGCACAGTAGGTGGCCATCCAGGCCTGCTGCAGGGACGTTCCTTCAAAGCACTGTGACTGAAGAGAGGCACATTTAGTCGACAGGTCCGAGCAGTATTCTGATCACAGCAAACATCAGCCGCAATACATTTCGTTCTTAAAACAGATCTACAATGTTCTGAGGTAAAATACGATGCGGAGAGTTGATCTGATGCAGAGTAATTTCAAAAATTAGGTAGTTTTATGCCGCTAGCAATTACAGGACAGAAATAACATACAAATCGTAATTAGTAATGTTAAAATCGTTGATATAAGTAACTCCACCACTGCCTTGTTTCGGGGTAGTGCCAGTCCCAAGCCTGGATAAAGGAGGAGGGCGACGTCAACGGCCTTTGATGCCATAGGATGTCGTTAAACTGAGGAACTACTATTAATATAAGTGTTATAACCTTCATAAATTTCTAAAAGAGCTGAAAGTAAACATAGCTTTCAAGTCGATATATAGGCCTATAATTATGTGGTCTACTTACTGATGCAAGAATGAGTGATGACGTTGAAAATATATCCGGCATTGCAAGTGCACTGATAGCTGCCTTTGGTGTCAACGCAGGTCGAATGGACGGGGCAAACTGCTGTCTTCTCCGCACACTCATTCACATCTGCCAAGCAAAACGAAACACACAAGGTCATTCAGGTTAACCTTTCGCTATCAGACTGTTTCTTGCCCTTTGCTGTATACATGTTGATTCGTTTCATGTAGGGGCCGTCCATAAATGACGTCACGCAATTTAGGACGATTTTTGACCCCTCTCTCCCCCTCGTCACATGTTGTCACAAAAGTCATACCCCCCCTCAAATATGACATCACAAAGCTCTGCACACCCCCCCCCCGAAAAAAACAGATGTCCAGAATGGTATATGCAAATTATCTTATAATTATCAAATAAAGTAATAATAAGTATAAAAATACTTGAAACTATATAGTAGAACGAAGAAAAATGGAGGGAGTATAATTATTACAATCATGCATTTCACATAATGAAAAGCTCTGGTAGAATCATTGCAATTATTAAAAATGTTTAATAACAATAACTCAAACAATCCAAAGTGTTTGATGTGATGATGTGGCGTCACATTTCTTAAACCCCCTCCCCTTCGTCACAAATCGTCACAGATGTGTAGCCCCCTCACCCCTAGGTGCGTGACGTCATTTATGGACGGCCCCGTAGCAGTTACATGGTGTCTGAAGAAATGCAATGAGCAGAAAAGTGTTGCAATTACTATACATCTGTGTTGCATAATCCACTCAAGAGTGACTACATACAACGACAAAGTTTCTATATTTTATAGTAATGTTTTGGACGATGGGATAGCGTGGCATGTTGGGCGAAAAGATTTGCATTCCGCTTCAGAAGAAGGCATACAGGTGACTTTACACATTCAGTTGAGGATCATCATGTGTCTCATCATCATCGTCGTCGTCGTCGTCATCGAGCTTGCCACTGGTGACTCTTCTAGTCCTCAGAGCAATGTTTACTAATGGACGAATGTTCCGTTCTTAATGACATTTGACATCCTTAGCGCAGAGAGCGCCTCTGATGAGTTTATCTTGAAGTGGCGCTATAGAAATTTGAAATTACAGTTACAATTACAATTTCATCGTCGTCATCATTATCATTATCATCATCATCGTCGTCATCATCATAATCATTATCATCGCCATTATCATCACCTTCTTCTTTCTGCCATCACCATCTTCTTTCTGTGTCATGGTATTCGCTATACTCACTGACGCAGGTCTTTCCATCACTTCCCACTCTGTATCCCCTGGCACACGTGACTGAGCACCGACGACACGTGACCGGACATGCTGTGCTCATGAAGATCCGGCGAGTGGACAGGAAGCAGTCGCTGGCGTACTTGGCACATATCTCCGAAGAGTCGGCGCATTGGGCTACAAAATACAATCACAGTAATACTTAAGGGGCGAACCATAGAAGTTGTTCGTGCCCCACATGGGCGGAACCCAGCGAACGAGGCAAAGACTATTTATCGTCATATTTGAAAAGACAGGTATATGTCTTCTAATTCGTAGCAACCATCGACTGATGCCTTGGGCATTATGATAACAGCGCTATATAAAAAATCTTTAGATTAGAATTCATAGCACAATCTAATATTATCCAATCTGATCAAATCTATCATCGAGTCAAACTCGGCTGTAATTCGACGCAAGGTAGTATGTATCTACTTGGTTTGGCTTTCCAGGGCTGGCTTCAGCTTACCTGTGTGCCTGGCTTTTTTGTAATTGTAGTTGTAATTTATAAAGCGCCTCTAAGAGGAAAAACTCAACAGAGGTGCTTCCGACCCGAACAAGTAAAACCATTATTAAACAGTACAGTCTTCAGGCGCTTGAGGAACCGTGAGTGGGGAAGGAGAGCTCAAGTAGCAGTTCTGTTCCACCCAAGTTCCATCCCTTCCTTTCTATCCCTCTCTTCCTACCCATTGCTGTTACGTAACTCATACTAGTTGACCTTGATGGTCAGTACACAAGTGGGGCACGGGAGCATATTGCACCAGCTTATTCATGAGCGCTGCGTCAAGTCCGTGGGATTGTCCAAAGATGCCTTGTCAAGAACCAGAAGACCAAGATTGTATCGCGGAGAGTACGGTTTCGCCCCTCCTCGGAGACGGTTACTGTGTAGGGTCCTTGAACAAGTCCTTCACAGACAATAGCTTGGCGCCATCGATTGATGCTAAGTCATTAGATAGTGGCGCCTAATAAATGCAGAAATAAATAAATAAATAAAAGTGGTATTTCTCCCCCATTAAGCGCTGTGCATAAGGAGAACTTAGATGCTTAGCGAGTGCTAATTGTCACTTTTCGGTTGGGATTTAATGGGACCCTTTGTGCTGTTTAAACCACTCCTCCTCTACCGTGACACCAGTTCACCCTTTCCTCATTTCATCTTTAAAATTTGGTAATGGGTAAATAGTTAAATAAATGTCATGGCGCGGCGGAAGTTATTGCATTACGTCTGAAGTTTCAAAGTCAAATAACTCAATATTTAATATCTAAATATAGAATTTTATCGTTAAGTTTTTTGAGTGTTTCTGTGCCCCGCGGAACAAACAAGCCGAATGAATGAACTTACGCTGGCAAAGAACCTTTCCGTTTCCGACGAAGCCTGTCCTGCATTTACAGCCGTAGCTTCCTTCCTTGTTGACGCACTTAGCATTATTAGCGCATGCACCCCTTCCTTCAGCGCACTCATCAATGTCTGAAAACATCAGCCAAACAAAGTCGTACTGTTATGATATAGAGCAGCATTACTGTGGTGTTTAAATTCTCTGACGAATGAAATGGTTTTCCATCACAGGTAGCATCACATCATGCAAGCTTAGGCGTGCCGATATTAGCACAGCAATCAAAACAGGTAAAAGTCTCGCTGAATACTGGATTGCCCCGTTTCCAGTCTCAAATTTTACATGCAGTTTTCAATTCAAACATTCATATTTGTTTGACACTTAGTTTACGGTGAAAATAATGCCAAACCTAATATACAAAATTGTCATCTTCAGCACAGATGTACACATAGGATTCCAATATCAGTGCTCTCGATCCGTTAAACAGGCAAACCTAATCTATAGCGCCACTGTAATAATGTACCGGATATCAAACGTTGGCTACTGCTAAGCGGTAATCGTTATCTTAAAATCGAGATTTCTAGAGCGCCCAAAAAAATCTAAGTCGCTGGAACCAGCTTAATAATTCCAGACAAAAGTGTCTATGAAAATGCTGGCCACACTTTAATGAATGTAGCCATGGAGACGTTGTTTTACGGGTGAACCCTGGTTTGACTGACCGACGCATATCTTCTGCGCTTCGTTGTAACGGAAGCCGGGAAGACAGTCAGGAACGACCTCTTTGCACAGTCCACAGGTTCTTTTACACTTGGTCCAAGCCATTCGGACGCTGTAATGGCACAAAATGAACCATGAACATCTACCACAATGCTTTACTGTACCGCCACAAATAACTTAACAATGCTTTACTGTACCACCACAAATAACTTAACGATGCTTTACTGTACCGCCACAAATAACTTAACAATGCTTTACTGTACCACCACAAATAACTTAACAATGCTTTACTGTACCACCACAAATAACTTAACAATGCTTTACTGTACCGCCACAAATAACTTAAGAAGCATTTTAGTTTACCTTAAGACAAGCCTTTTTAGATCTTCTCTTATCAACCTGTGCCCAGACAGACACGTTCATCTGGATCCCCCTCTCCCGGCCCACATTCTGCACTGGTGACAATTGGTGGCCAGCTATGGGCCTAAGGTGGGCCCAAAGAACGTGGCTGTCAGGGTGGAGACTTCACAGCCACTACGATGTGGTCAGAGATCGGTTCCGAAGCGAAAACGGTTCGGATTTTGCCCAATTCTGTTGCCGAGACGTGAAATAGTGAAACGCATTTTGAAGTTTCCTGCTGTCTTGGCAGCAAAATTTGATTTAGAAACAATATTACAGTAGGTGGGAAAATAGAAACCCAAGCAATAACCCAAGCAGTCTGTACTCATGCAGTCTTAATAATTACAAAACAATTTTTGACGAAAGAAACGGCAGTAAATTGCTACCTGACGTCATCGGCTAAGTGAATCAATCACAATATTTTTCGGAACATTTTTCGCCCTGGAACCTATCTCGCACCACACCGACACACCCTGATCCCTAGTAGTCCCTATTGCATTGGACCTTTCTTCGGGAACAATTTTCCGCTGATAATCCGAATTCTTCCGGGAAAAAAACCCAGAGCAAAACAATTTTCAGGATATACATTAAATGGCACCTAACTTAATCTGCAAGAAAGCCAAGTTTCAGCGCTATATAAATGCTCACATACATTACATCACAAAGGTCGTCGTCACAAATATCACAGTCACCTGCACTTTCATCAGATGGTGGTCTTCGTCAAATTAAGAGTCGGTTTCGCTCTTCACTTACTGTGAAGCTGCTTTGCTGGCACACATTCCTTTGGCTTTGTAATAGGAACAGCCAACCTTTGAAAATCTGTCTGCACAGGTGCGGCTTGTAACTATAAGAAGTACCAACAGCTGAATTACCACACTTATTATACATAAAATCAAATAATAATAATACTAATAATAATAATAATAACAACAACAACAACAATAGCAATAATAATAACAACAAAAACAACAATGTCTTGGGGCTTTAGGCGGACAGGGTCAAATACGACACTTCACATCTTGAGGTAGGCACGTGGCCATTCGTCAGCCTTTCATTTCTGCTTATGAATGAAGTTCGAATGCTGCTATCGTAATCGTAATCGTAATCGTAATCTCGAGATTTCTACAGCGCTCAACGAAAGCTAAGTCGCGGGAACCAGCTTATTCACAGTCGCTCAGTCAAAACAAAATCGATAGGCAAAAGGGTCAAGATCCAGGAGTCAGGCACTCAGACAGTCGGACGGCTACGGTGGATGCTGTTTGGAATTGAAGCGAGAAGAGAGATAAGGGGAAGAGGAAGATGCCTATATGTCTATATGCCTATATGTCTATATGCCTATATGCCTATATGAGGAAGATGCCTATATGTCATAGGCATATATGCATCATAGGCATATACGTCATAGGCACATATACGTCATAGGATATATGCGTCATAGGCATATATGCATCATAGACATATATACGTCATGGGCATATATTGCTGCCGAATCATGCAACAATTGGAGACAATCTCCTTTTATCGGAGTGCTATTGTCAGAGCTTACATATTCAACAACCGATTACAGAATTGATTAGCTGTTGATGGCGTGTAGTAAATAAATAGACCATTACCATACCATGATAATGATGATGATAAGGCTTTATATAGCGCCATAGGCGAACGAAACAAAAGCACAGCGCGCTTTATATGAATTGAGATTGAAGTCAACTGAGAATAAATATCATACTCTGCGACATAAAAGGACTTTGTTAACATCTCTGAAGAAGGAGATGAGCGTATCATCGCCAAAACAGCATTATCTAGATTTTGCCAAAGTTCATGGGCTGCTACTTTCGTTACTGAAAGTCCAGTGTCATCTACACCCACTTTGTATCGATCGATTTCTGATACTAGGCAATCTCATCGTCTTCCAGTCTGAAAGCTGTGATTGCAAGAACATCACAACATACCGTGTCACGCAAAGAAGTGATTGGTAACCCAGGAGAGAAGTCTTAAACCACCACCCCCCCGGAAGGAACTGATCAAACCCAGGTGTCACGACGCATCACCGCGTAGTCACGATATCAAGACAGCTGGATGGCTAGAATATAGATACTCGCATAATAGCCAAAATATACTGATGAGTCCGACTCGACCAATAATTTGTTAGATTAAATTAAAACAACAATAATTACATATTAATTACCTCTTTTGAGGTCTCCAGTCTTGTCTTTGTGGACTGGCCTTCGCCTTCTTGGAATTTTTCGTGCAGGCCTGTGTCTACCATCTGGAAATCTTCCTTTGGGAGATCGTCTTCGGGCCTTTCTACGATCTGGAACATCACTGTCATCTGGGGTATCCCTATCCTCTGGGGCATCGCCATCATCTGGGAGATCTCTATCCTCTGGGACATCTCTGCCATCCGGGATATCTTTGTCATCTGGGATGTCATCGTCATCTGGGAGATCTCTATCCTGCGGGGTATCTCTATCACCTGGAGCAACAATGTCATCTGGAACATCCCTATCATCCGGGAATTTTCTTTCTGGGTCATCTCTGCCGCCCGAGCGTGGCAATCTTCCGTCAGGTGACCCTGTTCTCGGGTGGTCTGCGTCACCAGAGCCTGATCCGGTTCTTGGAGATTTAGCATCACCAGAGCCTGATCCGGTTCTTGGAGATTTAGTATCACCAGAGCCTGATCCAGTTCTTGGAGATTTAGTATCACCAGAGCCTGATCCAGTTCTTGGAGATTTAGCATCACCAGATCCCGATCCAGTTCTTGGAGATTTAGCATCACCAGATCCCGATCCAGTTCTTGGAGATTTAGCATCACCAGAGCCTGATCCAGTTCTTGGAGATTTAGCATCACCAGAGCCTGATCCAGTTCTTGGAGATTTAGCATCACCAGAGCCTGATCCAGTTCTTGGAGATTTAGCATCACCAGATCCCGATCCAGTTCTTGGAGATTTAGCATCACCAGATCCCGATCTAGTTCTTTCGATGTCACCTGATCGAGATCCAGTTCTTTGCCTATCACCTGATCCTGATCCTGTTCTTTCGATGTCACCTGATCGTGATCCAGTTCTTTGCCTATCACCTGATCCTGATCCTGTTCTTTCGATGTCACCTGATCGTGATCCAGTTCTTTGCCTATCACCTGATCCTGATCCTGTTCTTTCGATGTCACCTGATCGAGATCCAGTTCTTTGCCTATCACCTGATCCTGTTCTTTCGATGTCACCTGATCGAGATCCAGTTCTTTGCCTATCACCTGATCCTGTTCTTTCGATGTCACCTGATCGAGATCCCGTTCTTTGCCTATCACCTGATCCTGATCCTGTTCTTGTCGTGTTGACGGTTCCTAAAGTAAACGAACGCAAGACCATTAATATTTGAGATACATGTTCGCAATGAATTAGGCTACTCTTAAGAGTTCGCGTATTGCTTCAAGTAGAGAAATATCAGTCTGGTTCGGGTTGAGTTTGTTTGAAAGAGACGAAAGTGTTTCTAGAACTGAGGTAAGTGGCACATTTTTATAGACATTAAGTTAGTTTCGCGTCTTTTACAGCCTGGGCTGTCACGGTATGTTGGTCGTGCGCAGCCTACAGTTACAGAAGGGTTTCTTCTAGGCTGATTCGTATACAGTGAGACGCCTGACAGTTGTTTGAGTTTTATGCAACCAGTGAGCTTTCTTCTTTGTTTTTGTGCGCTGGATGCAAAAGCCTGTTGTTGATCGGGATTCGATTAAAACAGTCTAAGGACCAGTTGAACCAATCTGAATCAATTTTTGTTTAGAGTCAAAACCCGGTTTTTCCGGTTTAAGCTCAAACTATGTTAACGCCACTCAACGATTTGAACTCGCATCGAAAGCGATCGCCCGATTTTGACGGTTCAAGGATATTAACTCGAATTAAGTCGATGCCGCGCATGCGCACTAGGCACCATTCTATGACAGGGCTGAGATGAATGGATGCATTGTACTGACCTGAAACCGAACCCTTCTGCCTATCGATTTTGTTTTATCTGAGCGCCTGTGAATAAGCTGGTTCCCGCAACTTAGCTTTCGTTGGGCGCTGTAGAAATCTCGAGATTACGATTACGATTCAGTAGTAGGCTTAGCATGCATGCAGGGCAGAAAGACCGTTAGCCGATAGCCCCAAACTATAACGATCAGAATCTTACCAACAGGCAGGTTGCAGGTTGTACTACACGGAAAGTTATCATCGGAAATTCACTAAGCCAAAAATGATAAAGGAAATTTCCTCGACAGTGGAATACAGCAATTGCTTTTAGAGAGTATTCCAGACAACAAAAGAAGATATTTTAGAATATGATGCATGATAATCGTCGCATTGATCCTAAGAGAAAAATATGGAGACGGAATAAGATATTAGAGCCGAACAGGTGGGGATTCTAATCGGCCGAATCTAGATAGGCACCAGTCTAGGTCTGAGTTGTATTTCGGTGCGAGCCGAGAGCCGTAGGATATTTTTTGGATAGAAATTGGCTGGACAGTGCGTAGAGCGCTCAGAAAGGATCTAGCCTTTAGAAAAGGCAGTCTTAAACAGCCAAGACGCAGAAAAAGGGGAAGACGGAAGACGAATCGGAAGACGAAGACCAAGACAGACTGTAATTCCTAGATTTTGTAGATAAGTATATATCATAGCTCGAGTGACCCTGTTACCATAGGAAATGTATCTTCTGGTCGTACTTCTAGTGGCGCCGCTATCTCCTATCTCCATAAACATGCTATTACCGGAGTGGCTCCAGAGAGGAGTGGTCATCTCCTAGTTGACAGTTTAGCAAGCCACTTTCTGCAGTTCCTTAATATTTTAGTTGGGTGCTAGGACCATCGTACGTATATAGCCCTGGCCTGACGGATGAAAATGTCTTCTTCAACTCAACGCTGTGTGAACTAATCGGCGATTTCTCCCGAGTGTCGTATCGCAAATGGCTTGTTGCTCGGTTTTTGGCGCCACTCGAGTATACAGCCTTGTAAAAAAAAAACTTCTGCTACTCGTTAGGCCTAAAATGACCGGCAAATGACGGAAATTGAAGTCCTCCATCTGAAAGTCGTCCTAACACTACATAAAATCCGAAGCAGATTCGATGAACATTCTGAAACGCAGACCTAATTTCTCTTAAATCACGAAAATTTAAAAAATCCAACGGCTTTGAAAGAAATACCAATTCGTTAAAATGAACAGAAGAATTAGGTCGGCAAACACAATTAATGTACATTAAAGAAAACTTTTACCTGCTTGAGGCTCAGAAACAGGTTCTTGCGCTGGAAGTGGAGCAATGGCTGGCTCAGGAGCAGGTTCTTGAACTGGAAGAATTGCATAGACTGGCTCAGAACCAGGTTCTTGCGCTGGAAGTGGAGCAATGACTGGCTCAGAAGCCGATTCTATAACTGGAAGTGGAGCAATGGCTGGCTCAGGAGCAGGCTCTTCAACTGGAACTGGAGCACTGACTCGCTCAGAAGAAGGCTCCTCTTGAATTGGCGCAGGAGCAGGCTCTTCAGCTGGAAGTGGCTCAGAAGAAGGCTCCTCTTGAACTGGCGCAGGAGCAGGCTCTTCAGCTGGAAGTGGCTCAGAAGAAGGCTCCTCTTGAACTGGCGCAGGAGCAGGCTCTTCAGCTGGAAGTGGCTCAGAAGAAGGCTCCTCTTGAACTGGCGCAGGAGCAGGCTCTTCAGCTGGAAGTGGCTCAGAAGAAGGCTTCTCTTGAACTGGCGCAGGAGCAGGCTCTTCAGCTGGAAGTGGCTCAGAAGAAGGCTTCTCTTGAACTGGCGCAGGAGCAGGCTCGTCAGCTGGAAGTGGCTCAGAAGAAGGCTTCTCTTGAACTGGCGCAGGAGCAGGCTCGTCAGCTGGAAGTGGCTCAGAAGAAGGCTCTTTAACTGGCTCTGGTGCAAGCTCTTGGTCAGGTAAAGGGTTGAGCAACACATCCTGGCCAGAAACTGCGAGACACAATAAAGGAATCATATTTCTCTGTTTGTAATAAAGACTTTCGTTTCTGGCAAACTTACGAATGTTTGTTTCTTGCACGGTTTGTTGTTTTTACCCGAAGAAGAATGTTCCCACTGTGTGATTTAAAATTATGTCACAGGAATTTTGAATTGAAGTGTCAAGACTTAATCGCTTCCTCTTTACAGAATCGTCGAAGGCAACTGCAGCGAAATGTTGCATTGCTGTAGATAACCGTTGGAACAGATATGAAGTCGTTTTCACCCATCGCTCGTGCGCTGTTATGATTATCATCATCGTCGTCGTCATCACTCTTGTTCGTTATTCATCATTCTGATATCGCAGTAAATAGCAGCATACGACTACTAAGCCTAATGTCGATTTTCATAGGTCTGTTAAGGGCCTCATGGATTTCCACTGCTGCCTAATGGATTGTGGTTTTGGAATTCGGTTTTGCTTAGAAGGGAGCATCCATCAATTAATGCCTAATGCATTACGATAACGGCGCTGTATAAGTTTCCAGATTAGATTAAGCTAGATTAGATTGTCTGGATGAATTAATTAGACCACTGGCGCCAAATTATTGCAGCGGAAGCAGTCTGTTTTACTCGCTGCCTGTGAATGCTATCCGATAGAAATAAATTCAAATAATATGATCTTACCAACGGCGAGGAAAATCACGGTCATTCCCAACCAATGCATGATCGAGAATTTCATTGCTGCGAAGTCTACAAGTGAAAGCAAACGATGTATAACAGCTAGCATCGGACGGCATCACACTGTGGGACTTCCCTTCTTCCTCTTATCTCTCTTTCCGCTCCAATCCCAAATATCACATACCGTAGCTCCCACGCTATCGCTATCCTTCCTGACTTTTGGATCTTGACCTGGAAACGAACCCTTTTGCCCATCACTTTGTTTTGACTGAGCGTCTGTGGTCCCCGTGACGTGGCTTTCGTTGGGCGCTGTAGAAGTCTTGGGATTACGATTTAGTGTAAGCGAAAACCTGTAAAGTAAACATAGCCTAACACCCATGGTCTTACGATTGGCTTACATACTTAATGTGGACGGAAGCCTTAAAACAAACTACGGTTTAACATTTTGCGAAATTGCGACTAGAGTGTGGCATAACACCATGTGAATGAATTACATATAGGGTAACGCCCGTGCAGCGATAGACTAAAAAGAAAATACGGTATAAATCGTGCAAATTTGCAAATAAAGTGGGCCTTAAATTAATATGGCATAACACCGCGTGACCAAGTGTGAGCGAAAGCCTGAAAGTGAGGTGGTAGAAACGCAGATAAGTTTGAAAGCTATTCAAATGTAGGAAATTGCGGTCTATTAGCTCTACCTGTAGAGCTTAGATGAGGCGGATTTCGTGTCGTATGCGGTTGTCGAATTCGTCTCACCAGGCAGTTGAGTATTCGATGTCTGTAGAGCGATAAGTCGGTTGTTGCGTCTTGCTTCTGGACGCACCTTCCAACAACCGACAAATCTGACGGAGACCACGAGCCGTGTGTTGCATTTTAAGCGGTTGCCAACCCTCCCTCCCTCTCTCCCTTCTTTGTTTGAACAATCTGCTGCATTTGATGTGGCAGCTCGATTTCGCGGATTTGATCATTATTCGATTCGGTAAAGATGGTCTATTGTGTTGGAACGTCGGTCCATCTGAGCGAAATCCAATTGCAGCAGATGTCCATTAAACGTCAGTCTTTAAAGATCGATGGCCGCTTGGAGCAGTTATCAACGTCAACTTCAAAAAACGGTTTGAAGTTTTTCTTTAAGAGGTGCTATATAAATGTGTAAATACGATTACGGTTAATGATACCACAACTTTCTCTTTAAAATGATGTAGGACTAGTCTATTTTAACGTTTATTTGGTGCCAGGTCAAGAGCGACGCAAACTGAACAGTGGGTAAGCTAGGCTTGATATTTGCAAACAAAATCAGTATGCTTATATGTATATTATTAATTAAAAACTTAAATAAAATGAATCCGCGTTCTGCCAGTGTATTTCGTCCACACCATCTTGTTAACTGACTAGAGGTTCTTAGACGGGGTCGCTATATAATGTATATATTTAGCAGGACAAGTAATATAGCGCATTTTCGCCGCATAGTGATATAAAGCAATTAGTAGAGAGATTCTGTCGAATTCTTTAGGTAAATTAAACAAGATCCAACTGCCACTGACTTTGAAAGCACTGAACTGTGCTCGTCACTGAGCGACTGCCACTGGCAGAAACTGATGCAGTAGGCCTACTGTATTTGGATAGGCAGCGGCTTTAACTGCCAAAGACGCGGCTTTCATTTTCAAAGCCGTGGCTTTCACTGGTGATAACAAAATCGTTGACTCTTCATCGTCCATTACGATCATGAACAGTTGCTTATTTGAACCAAGAATGATTTTCTATATCACAAAGCGCTCAGACAGCCACGTTAATAGGGCCCAAAGCTGGCATGCCTTGTACCACTGGTGGCCAGTCAAGGGCCCAATGTGAGACCCAACGAACGTGACTGTCAAGACGTCTACGAACTAGTTTCAAATCGAATTAAACTCGCTAAAGAAATTGACCCTTGCACACCAGCCGTCCCAACCCCACTGACTTCTCATTCCAAAAACTCCTACAGGCCTCTTCCTCTTCCACTCTTTCTTTCTCGCTGTGTTCGAAGTCCGTTTGACTGACAACTCCGGAAGGTCATCGACACCCGCCCTTTTCGAACTAGGGGGCCAGCGCATCGCAGGACTTGCCCTTTACTTCCCAGCTTATCCCGGTACCAAATTATACTGCTTGGTGACAGAGCCACGGTGTGTGCAAAGCACTTGCCCAAGTTCGTTACATGGAATGGAACTCACAACCACATGATCATTGGCCAAAAGCGCGTTACCAATAGACCACCGCGACACACGAACCAAAGTAGTATGCTGACAATGATGATGAAAGCCTCGTATGGCAAGATTTGTGAAGTAGTAGATGGCAAGATTTGTGATAACGCAACAAGTAGTAGTTTTTCATTTATTCCTTCACAAAATATGACTTAAAATGTCAGAGGACTTCAATCGATAAAAAAATAAAAGAAGCCATCAAAAATCAATATAACTTAATATTAGTTGAAAGTTGGTCTCGAATCATGCCGCAAATTAAAGGCATGTGACTGACTAGCAGATCCTTGTCCAACCGACCAGATTCAGACTACTTCACGATGCATCTTTTCCTCGCGACCTCATTTCGTCTGAAGACTTAACTGACCTGTGAAGCAGACAAAGAAGACAGCAGAATCAGTCCTCAGTTAAGTTGAAATTTAACAACACAAAGAAAAACACTGGCGCATCCAGTTAACAAGGAGGGGAGGAAGTAGGGCAATCCCATAATTCTTGATAACACTTAGTTCCCCAGTTAACGCCAAACATATACAACTCCCTGAGCTACTGTTGGGCTGAAGCATAGTTCCCCAGTTAATGCCAAATATGCAGAACTTCCCGATCTACTTACTGTTGGGCTGAAGTGACTTTTGAGGTTCATACAGAGAAAACTATCTTGTTTCTTAAACACTCTTATATGCTCATATCCAACCATAAAACCATGCAACAGCCCTCATAAGTGATAATTATTTATTTGTTTAGCATCTTTGTGAGGTTCTAAAAGGTGTTATATCAATAGTCAGATACATACATACATACATAAATATATAAATACATGCATACATACACATACAGACATTCAAGACAATATTCATAATGTCAGGCAATGCAGAGTACATAATATTGAGAGTGCTTGCAGCTAAAACTTATTTAGCGGCATTAATGTGGTAAAGTATAAATATATATTATCTTCACGTTACTCACTAGATGGCCTTCCGCCAGAGCCCGGGCGTGGCAGAGAATCGGAAAACTTTGGCTGAAGGGGAATCTCATGACCCCGGCTGGCAGGACGACCGAAAGGTTCTGGAGTGCGCATAATCTTTGGGCGAGAAACAAATGGATGATCCGCACCACTGAAACATATTTTATTTATTTATTTATTTGTTTTATTTAATTTAATTTATTAGTTTGTTTATTTATTTAATTATTTACCCTGCTCTTTAGAATGATACTTAAAATGGGTTCAAAAGCAGTGCCCAATAAAAGCACTGCGAAGAATTCAAAGAAACAGCCTACAGAGGAACTGAGTTTCGAGAGAGACAAGTTTTAACTTGGGATCTGAATACCAACACAATTGCACAGAAAGATGTCTGCCAGATTACAAGCACATTACAATAGAATTACTAATAATTAGCAACTTCTATAGCGCCAGTGGCTAATGCACAAGGCATCAACTGATGGTGCACCAAAACAAGCTGTAGTTGAGTCAAGAACAGAAAGTCAGTCAACTGAGCAGAGAGGCAGCCAATGGTTGACAAGCCAACTGAAAAAGGTGATAAACATGCATTTGTCCATTCTAAGAGGTACTTAAAAGTACCTGTATTAAGTGTCTTCATATGTACATACATACCTTTATGCATGCACTGTAATGTACTTAGCTCAGCGTTGCAAGTGTATTTAATTTTGCCTAATTTATATAAAGTTTACGCCAAACGAACTAACGGTGTTGGCCGTCTGTCCATTTGCAGCTGTCCAGATGTTGTATTCGAAAGAACTTTGTCTTCAGAATAGAAAAAAAAACATTCAAATTTTCAATTTGCATAAAGTTCAGTGATCCATCAAGCATACAGGCCAAACATTGAAATGACCAGGTGTCCAATATATGCATGAGATTATTATTATTATTGTTGTTGTTATAATTGTTAATAGTGTAGTGTTGTTGTTACTGTTATTGTTATTATTATTATTTTTTACCCGAGGTATATGATCACTTAGGAGAATAACATTTGGTGAGCATTGTTTTGCAATAGATAATAATATTCCGGACTGATTACTGTTGTTAGCTGTATCAGATATATTTTCGTCCGCATGGACTAACAAAATCTGAAAAATATTACTACTGATAATAATAATAATAATAATAGTAATAATAACAAAAATTATGTGTACCTCTTGAACTTGGTCGACTGCCGCTCCTTGTTGGTGGACGCTGAGACCTTGGTCCAGAAGGAGCCGACAGATATGAAGCCCTCAACAACAGGACAGGACAGACATCACGTAAGGCAAATGCATTGTAACAACTGCTCAATAAATAAGACTTAATCATTAATTTTACCAGGCATCCATCGATGATGCTAAGCTGGATGAACATAGGTATAGGTTCTATTACATTACTAAGATCAGGTTATAAATTACATTACAACTGCTAATGTAAAGGCAAAGATAACATGCCTGCTTTTATGCCTCTACAGAAACTGCTTAGCAGTGCTGTCCTGAGGTTGAAGGAACATTTGGCTGAGGCACAGACATGACCGCAGCAATCCAGTAGTGATGGGCACTAACTATTTTAAAAGTAGTTTAACTGTAACAACTACTTTTTAACTAAATATTTTGAAGTAATTTAACCACTAGATAATACACAGTTTTAGAAAAAGTAGTTAACTACGTTTGTAACTACTTTTGTGACTACTTTTGCTCATGCTGGATAGCAGGTGTAATTGTTCATTAATCTTAACTTTAAAATAAAATGACATCAAACATTCTGTAAGGAAGCCTAATGTACGACTATTCTATAACCAGAATTACCACCTAAAAGGCAGAATCAGTAGCGTAACTATAAGCATGCACCCACATCTGCTGGAAGCTGGGCCAAATTTCAAAAAGAGGAGGCCTGCTCACAGCTTAATAAAGTCCGAACATGCCCCAGAATGTCCATTTGAGTAACCTGCAAGATGGCGCTGAAATCTAAGTTACAACACTGAGCAGTGTTGGCAAGTGTGACAGAAAATAATTTGGAAACAATGGAGACAAGTTGGTAAGAATGCAACTCAGAAAAAGTAGTTTTTAAAAAGTAGTTAACTACAAATTGAGATTTTGTACTTTAACTACTACTTACAAATACTGTTGAAAAAGTACTAGTAGACAACTTCAGTAGTTAACTACTACCCATCGCTACAATTCAACGACAGGGCATCTATTTTAACCTTCCAGTTTGCAATGGAACTTAGACTTACGCAGCATATTACAAAGATTTGTCTACCTGACAGGAGCCGTATCTGCAGTGCTAGAAAGGCGATCTGTGTTGGATCGGACATAACTTGGAGTCACGGGTCTGCGTAGGATGTCATCAGTAGCAAGGAGGTTGTCAAACTGCTGCAAGTAAAGGTAAAGTATAAAGGTAAAACATCTGTACACATTTTCCAGGAATGGCAGGCTAAGTTGGGCCAGAAGGTTACCCATCCAAGTACTAAATGTGCTTGCATTGCTTAACTTCACTGGGTTTTCAGTGTTTAGGTAGCAAATACACAAAAAATACATGAAAATGGTAACTTGTCATGAGGTACAGTAACTGCAACATCCACTGCTTTCCACATTGGAACCAAACAGGACACAAGTCATTAGAAGAGATTTTCATAGTCATATAGGACACAAGTCAGACCTGCTTCACCTAAATGGGATCTCTTCAATGCAATTATATCTAAATCAGCTACAACAGATTATTATTATTATTATTATTATTAGTAGTAGTAGTAGTAGTAGTAGTAGTAGTAGTAGTAGTAGTAGTAGTAATATTATTATTATTATTATGAAAATTTTTAATGCAGATCTATAAAACATAAATACTCGTGAAATTTATGAATAAGCCTCAAAGTCTCGCTACCTGGTGCTTTTGTTGTCCAGAGACGTCTGAACTCGTGTAGTACTTGGCCAAGAACTGGTTGCCAGAAAGTTCTCCAGCCTGCTGCTGCAAGTTGTCGTCTTTATCTAACTCTTCCTCCAAATCTTCTGGGTCTTCTTCGTACACATCGTCAACATCATCGTCATCACTGTCGTTAGACTGATCCAGCTCCTCATCTGATCACAATCATCACAATTATCATCAGTCTCATCATCACTGTTCAGTGTTGTCCTCATAGTGCAACTAACTTGTAGCTAGATTCAATTTTGATTCAATCCAAATCGATTTTTTGAAACAGGTTACAAGTTAAAAATATGAAGAATGATCATTGAACTGGTATGTTATGTTAACATGCTATACAATCAACTGAAGCTATATAATTAAGCCCTTCAATGCCCAGATGAAAAGAAGGTCAGACAGCTTGTTTAAACCACCCCTATCAGCTGAGTACATACTACAGACTCTGAGATTAGGATCAGTAATAACACTTAGTGTTAACCACGGACTTAAACTGCACCCCCACCAATGCAAGGTGGGAGGTTAGAACAGGTGTCCTTTTGTTGGCATGCTGTGGTCATGTTTGTTCCTCAGTGGAATAATGGGCCTAGGAACCACCCTTCTGAGGAGTTTATATAGAGGCATACTTAACAGGAGTCTTACCTTTACCTTTGACAATTACTTTTTCTTTGACCTTATACTTTCTACCTATGGCTGGTATGTCTCTCATCATTGCATATAATGCATTTGTATAATGCCACTATAATAAATTAGTAATAGCAAATGCATTACCAATGAATCATAATTAAGAAGTGAAGTCGAAAATCTCTGTTTAGTTTAGTTAAAATTCAGTGGATCCATCTTAATGAAGACCACAGAACATTCTACAGGAAGCCTCAACTGTATAAATAAGTCGCTAGGGTCATTTATTTTTACCACTTGATGCTGTTAACTGCCTCTTACCAAAGTTATTCAGTTGCTTGATAAGGAAGAGCACATGTTTCTTTTCCTCATCGCCTTCATCTTTCACTGAACTCTTCAGAATCTCTTCCATTCCCTGGATCACAAAGAAAATGGTAACAATAGTATGTCCACACCTCACTTCTTTGATAAAATTCTAACTGCTTTACTTCAACAGTTATTCTATTATTTAATCATCTTGGTGAGGAAATGGAACTGTTTTACGTAATATAATGTAATGTAACGGGCTACTTCAATAGCACTAGTTAAATGAAACAGCGGTAATTCCGAACAGAAAATACTAGAACACCTTAATCTAACCCCAAGAGTATTCATTTTATAGCTAATAATAGAATAAAAACTCAGAAGTTGCATTTTTTTCTCTGAAAGACCATGGCCAACAGAAATGGTGGATGTCTTTCAGCACCTCTACGATAGTCTCTATATCCGACAAGCGACTTTATACTGTGTTTCGTTACGAACAATCAAACAAATTTCTGCAGCTGTCTCTGTATTACGGCTGAACAAAGGTTATTGTCTGGATCACACTAACCATGGCTCGGGCTTCTTTTAAAATTGAAGGAACGCGGAGAAGACTGTAGAGGGTCCCATGCACAAAAGGCCTTATCTACAAACCATAATTTAAATATATTACTTTTATACATATATATTACATAAATATATATGCGTAATACATATATACAGAAGCACATGTAAAATACTCACAGGACTTATCGTTAACAGTTGTAAAATGTAGTAGAAAAGACCTCTGTATATGTATATAAAAATATATAATTATATCAGGGACCAACAAGTACTAGCTTGATAGTCCCTGACATACAGGTGTGACTTACCCTAATTGTAAACTGAAGAGGTGTGTAGTTGGAAGAGAAGCAGGCTGAGCAGAGTGGTTGGATTGTAAATTTTTCCGTCCCTACATCATCTTATCCTTAAAATTTGGAAATCGCTCCATAGCCACAGCTGCTTCATCCCTCTAGAATAAACTCCCACCAGCATTGACAATCATCTGACACATCCTAAAAACTCGCTCAAAATGCACCTCTTGCAATCTCTGTGCTGATCTTTCACTCAAAACAGAAAACGTTCCTTTTCCACAAATCCTATTCTGACGCCTCCTCTTCCCCTTATCTCTCTCGCCGTTATAATTCTAAACACCATCAAACGTCGCCGTATGACTATCTGCCTGCCTGACCCTTGGATCTTGACCCTGAACTGAATCTGACCTTACCTGCCTATCGATTTTGCTCTGACTGAGCACCTGTGAATACACTGGTTCCAGCGATTTAGTTTTGTTTTGGGCGCTTTAGAAATCTTGAGTTTATGATTACAAACCAAGTTACAATTAAAGCTAGAACGATTACATCTGAGTCAAATACATGTTAGAATTTGAACAGTTTTCTCGAACTTCACTTGTAATCTCCACATTTCTTCAGCACCAAATAAAAGCTAAGTCATATGAACCAACTCATTCATAGGCATCAAATTCATTGTTTTCCAAGTGCCATCATGCAACTAAGAGTTACAAGCTCAAGCCTGAATATTCCGATCTGCAACAAGTTTAGCTAGTAAGTCTTACATTGAGGTTCTCGTGGCCAAGTAAGTTGCTGATGATCTTCAGAAGTTGAGAGCCGAATGGAACACAACGATTCCTACCTGAAAAATCAACATTTAGTAGTAACTGACCATATTAGACATAAAAAAATTAAACAAAGCCATGCCAGCCAGGCTACATATTTCATTTGAAATTGCATACTACATCACATTGTGTGCCATGGTTTAGAGTGCAGACGAAGTCGTACACAATATTCCACTCAAATTCATTTATTCCAATCAAAGGTCAACCGTACGAATGTACATTAATATATACAGTTATATTCAGATAATTTGATAATTGGGTATAAACAGAAAAAACTGGAACACTGGATAATACTAAGCCAGGCAAGTAAATGCCAGCAAAAGAAGCTCAAACAAGCTAATCAAGTCCAACTTGCCGCAATGAACAATATGCACTATTACTGCCATATAATTTTAATCAATTATAATTGTAATTACAAAAACACTTGAACTAAATGGCTTCCAAGACTGTACAGAATACAGACACGGAGACCAAGGAGCTCACGTTACTGGTCGCTAGACAAACAACATGCATCGAGCACAGTGACGTTTCTCTGCTGCACTGTGGACGTTCAGGCCATTGCGTACATACGTCAGCATTCAAACATAAAAACGTCTTCAGACGCAAACGGAACTTATTCAATGGATTATAATTTTACGATTTGCGTTAATATTTAAACATTCCATGATAAATACTGAACGAGAACACACCATAGGACTGAATCGTCAGATTCATAAGCATGCCAATGGTGTACTCCAGCATGTAGTCGGACATCACGTCGTAACTTTTTAAGCTTGTTACCAACCAACTGATTAATCCTTCATTTATCATCATCGGCCGAAGATTGGACCTGACAATTAGAAAAGAAAATGCGTATAGAGTAGACTTTCCAGATGACAGCATTGCAGCCGAGCCATATTTCATGCAGTGCCATGAGACTGTCTGTAAAGTCAGTCCAGCTAAGCGGTAATGATCTTGATGGACAAACATTTAATGTACAATGTGCATTTACTCACTCAGATATAGGTGATAACATGTATCAGACATTTGCTGGCCACATTAAATATACATCAGTGTTACCAGTTACCACTGTATTTTCATTTTATAGGCATGTAGACCGTAAGATTAAAAAAAAATGGGAGAACTGTTCTGGAATCGATGGTGTTTGCTGATGTTTTGCTTGGCAGAGAAGATGTTAAAAAGCAAATGCACTGAAGTGCTAAGTCATCTTACAACTATTACTATTATTATCATTACATTTTTTGTCTTGATATTATTGCTAAGCAGTGCCAAGACCTTAAGCCGAGTTTCTGTACGCAGGCAAGAATGTGTTCCTGCGAAACCGAGTCCTGGGTTGAACGCTGTAGACCTTTAATCAACTCCATAACAAGATCATTGCTCAGTGCAAGATATCCTCGGCCTAAACATAATACAGAAATCACTCAAATGTTGCCGTTAAATGAACATTACTACTATTCTTTGGCATCGATCCATTCTCATCATGGAGGTGACACAAGTTAGATATTCCTGATACATACATACATACTGACATGCACACATGCATACATACAAACACGTTATATACATACATACCATGCATAAATACATACTGTAGATATATAGACATGCATGCACATACATGCATCCTACCATTCTCACCTCCCTATGTTCTCAACACTGGTACTGCTTCTAACTTATGGTATTGGTGCTGCTTCTAAATTGGGGTATCCGGAACAGCTTCTAAATTGTGGTACCGTTATTGCTTCTAACTTGTGATATCGGTATTGCTTCTAAATTGTCGCTGGTGCTATGGATAAAATGCAGCTAGGTTTACCTTCCCAGGACGAAGAAATGGTGTTGAGAAGGCGTGCTATACTCTGCCTGAGCAGGATACTCTCCCCGCTCACCATATCGAGAACCGCTTGCTAACAGAAACAAGTATGGAAAGATTAGTTTGTCTTCCTGTCCCTTCCCTGTTAGTATGTCTCCATGTCCCTGTTAGTGTGTCTCCATGTCCCTGTTGGTATGTCTCCAAGTCCCTGTTAGTATGTCTCCATGTCCCTGTTAGTATGTCTCCATGTCTCTGATTTTGACGATCTATTTATTATTCACAAATGATTGTTATTAGTTCAACAGATATCAGTATTAGAAGTAAAACATAACATAATATTGTACACATTTTGTGCAATACGTGGTCCTCCAGCATGTTCCCCATGCGACAAATATTGCATTTAAGCCAAGTTCTGAATCCTATCTAACTTAAATTTAATCAGCAATTTCCAAAACTAAGCTCTGGTCAAGAGTGTATACAAATGCTTTGCATGTATACATGTATATATAAAATATACCTATACATATATATTTTAGATATAATGCCTTTTTCTTAAGGTAAACAGTGCTCTAAGTGTAAAGCTTATGAACCATAAACAGGCCTCAAATGGCCTTAAAAATAGCCTAAATGACCTTGATTGGTTCTGTCCAAGATAGACCTACTTTAATTGGTCCAGGTGTAGTGCAACCAATTACGTCATTAGTTCGGTAAACTGAAAGCGCTGCCATTCGCTCGGAATAGGAAACTCTAGTCAGCTTCTACAAAAAGACAAAAACATTTATTAGAAATAACAGCAGTCTGTCTGTTCTACTACTAGTCTGCTTTATATTGTAATGTCACAACTCAACTATTAATACATACAAGTATGTATGAATGTATGTAGGTGTATATCCATGTGTATTTCTAAATACCTAGACATTTGTTTAGCGCCTTTTTAACCTCTCAGTTTCCCTATTATTCATAACTGACATAATTATTACCAAATATGTAATAATTGATCATTTTACAGTAAACAGTAATAATTGAGAACCAATTTCAACCAGTCATGACTAGGCTTGACCAATTATAACCATGACCAGCTGCAATCATAACACGACTGATAGATATCGGACAACAATAAACCATTTTAATCAGTCACAGCTGAGCCAGACTAATCACAATCATGACCAGTTGTAACTGTAATATGATTTATGCTCTAAATCACTGACAATAAACCACAAACCCATCTGAGTGCCTGGAGAAGCAGCGCTCTTTTCCTTTCACTGGCTGTCACGAGATCTGACTTGATTTTGCTGAAGTCAAGACTGGAATTTAGATTAACATCTTTGGTTGCCTGGGTTTGCCTTTAACAAAACAAAATAATGTAGCATGTTATTTATTGCACAACAAACAATTGCACTGCAAAAGAACAAGTTCACTGAAACAATACTACAGAAGCTACAAAGCTACTAGCTTACACTAGACCCAGCTACCATTTCCAAATAACAGTAATTTGTTTATATGTGCATATCTTTCAGAAATAATGAGAAGAATATTATATCAGAAAAGCACTCTATCTGACAAATGACCAAACAGAACAGAGGCCATTTATTTGCCCCATTGTTGCCAAATGGCATCATCAGAAACTGATGATGATGATTATAAAGATGATGATGACGGTAATAATCATTATAATACACTTTAATATTAGAAGAAGCAGTGACTACTAACACACGATGTGATGGCACTGTCTCTCTCAGAGTCTTGCCTGCAGTTCCTGGTCGGGAGAAATCCATCGTCTGTCGGACATCGTTGGCAAAAAGCCTATTACAGATCTGTGGGATGTAGTCTAGGGCCACCTAGTGACAGTGAATTAAACAACATGCAGCTTAAGTCTCTAAGTTATATACAGTAGATGATTACGCTGAGCCATAATGAGAAAACTTGTTATAAGGTCGTCTTTGGGAACCATATCAAGAAGCACCTAATACTGAGATCATATTATAATGAATTTATTTTCTATAGATAAATTAATTTTGGGATCCATTTCCCTGACCATCTTGTATCAGAATTTGTGTCATAATAAAGCAAGTTAAAAGGAGTCTCTATAGAGTACCTTTACAGCATTTTCAAGTAGTTTTTTGATCTGTATGTCTGAGCACATAACAGATAAAAATAACAATCGAATAAACAATGAGTCTAAAGGATAAAAGAATGATACAAGATCTCCACGTTTACTAACTGGCTTTCCTTCAATGCAACGTTCCAAGGTATCGACAAGATTTGCAGTTATTTCAATCAGATTGTAGTAATCGTTCTGTAACAGTAATAGCAAATTACACATTTCTTTAATCGTTCAGTAACATGATTTACATGTGGCTTGTTGCGTTTCTAAACACTGTCATGTTAAATTTGAAGTGCTTTAGATTTTTAAGATATTGGAAAATTTAGCCTTTTTGACGCTTGTCTATGAAATACATCAGTGTCAAAATAATTAAGACGAGCATTTCTGTTACGTACCTGAACTTTGGTACATCGCTTACGATACAGGACTGTCATCTTTTCCGACTCCTTCACTCTTTGCTCCAACTGCTGTGCATCTGTTGTTCAAGAGCATAAAAAAAATCCACTGTATGTATTGTAACAAAGCCACATACTGTATACAAAAAAATAAACCAGAATGTTGAATACAATTAGATACATGGTTTTGATTCTGTACTTCAAGGGCTGATGTCTTTCACCTTGGATACTGGTGCCAAAGATGTCATTACGTTATGAATGATGTGTCATATAATAAATTAGATCTCTATTTATAGGTAACTACATACTAAAGTACTGCTTCGTTATATCAGTGCAGAAGTTTGCTTTTACGGCACAAATTGACAATTCCAAATTCCATTATTACATCAAGCAGAACAGTTTATTGAACGACGTTTCACTGCACTGCATCACAGGCAAAATTGACAAATTTAACATTTTGCAATGCTTTCTCTGGCTTTTCTGCACACTGTCCATGTGCTATGCAAACAAATACAGTCACTGTTTAGACCGACTGACGGACTAAGGATTAACTGACCAAATGAATGACCGAGTGACCAACTGTAGATTGTGATCAGATATGAATGCATTATCAAGCATCGGGGCTAATAGACCGCTTGAATGTGAGGTTTTTAAAAACTCCACCAACATATTTGTTGAGCGCAGTAACTGAATGATTATAGCGTTCAGCTTGTGACGCGGAGAGTATGGGTTCAAGGTTCCCCTGATATGGTTACTGTGTAGTGACTTTGAGCAAGTCCTTCACTAGCAGTTACTTTGCATCTCAGATTCAGATTTACTGCCTTTGCATGCATAATAAGTGCAATATAATTATAATAATAATAATAATTAATGAGCACTGAATCAAAGTATCAGGATATATGTAAGCAGAGTTAAGCTTACCTCTTGACCTTGCAATGCCATGCTGATTGAAAGATAGTCAAGGTAGTAACAATTTAAAAAGTAACCTCTGATCACGGGTGTAGGCTAATGCAAAATGGAAGAAAATATCTCTTGCATAATAATAATACATTACGTTGATAGATTCTAAAAAGACACTATATAAATGTGCATGCATGTGTGTATGTATGTATGTAAGTAAGTATCTAATGAGGTACTTTAATTCATATGCAAAAGATACGAATAGCTCAACAAGACGTGGTGGAGGTCTTGCTCGAAGACTAGAGCCGAGGAATTTAACCAGACGCTTCCTAAGATTTTCTGTCCAAGTGTCCTGCAAAGAAACAACCTGGAGTGTTTTTACTTCACTAGTAATCATTTAAGTTATCTGATTGAAATAATATTTAAAGCATTCTAAGATTAAACTTCTGCAAACATAAAAAACAGGAAAACCCAACGTCAAAACAAAATGAACCAAAGTCCAATGACTTAAATAACCCAAGAAATAATAACAGTAACAATAATAATAATAATAATAACCCAAGAAAACCATACTGAAACTTTATGTCTTGCATATACATGAAATGGTCTGCATAAACCCAAGCAATGAAATTACATTGAAAATTATTAGTATTATTGCTATTGTTACTATTAATGTCATTGTTATCATTATTAAACTTATTATTACTAATAGTATTAAAAATGCATATTTTGAACTCATTGCCAGATGTACTGTATACAAATTTCTTATCACAATTACAAATACTGTAGTGCAATATAATTAAACAAAAGTGTAAAGAGAAATTTATAAAGCATTCCTTCATTTATAACTTACAGAAAAGAGTTCACTGAAGGATGGGACTTGCCGAGGGTCCTTGATAAAAGCAAGAGCACAATACGACACAAACTCTGGAGTTCGGCTCAGCTGGTTGCCTCTTGTCTCTAGGTACTGGCGAAACCTTGCAATGTATTTGTCTCGGTCCTTGAAAACACGCAGATGTACATTTTTAGACGTCTTCAAGTGGCAAATATAAAAAAAATTAACCAAATTAAGTTTTACCTTCATTTTCAAACAAAGAGTACATAAGATTATGTAACTAATCTAAACAAGTCCATTTCAACACAGTTTGAGAACGTTTTGCTGAACAGAGTCAAATGCAAATTTGTGTAGTCAATGCACTCATTTTGTAGCTGATTTTATCATTATGGCTTATTTCTGAGATTTGAATCTCAGGCTAGCACTGTCCACGCATGGGATCTTAAATGGCATGGCATCTTTGAATCTCAGGCTAGCACTGTCCACGCATGGGATCTTAAATGGCATGGCATCCATTCAAATGTACGGTGGTGGTGCATGATCTCAATCAATAAATTCATTGAAAAATGAGCAGCATCAATTGCTACAGAAAAACGTGTACATTAAAGCAGAGCAGAAATCTCTGTCTTTTTGTTCTGGTGGGGATTTGAACCTTGACCTTTAGGTTGACAGCCCAGCATGCTAACCAGTGTACTATCATACACGCACAAGCCTGTCATAAAACAGTAACTACCCAACTTTACTTGCTCAAGATTGTTTAAAAAGTTCATTTCTCACTTCAATTCCCACTCGAAATGGATAGATGGTGAAGTAGACGTTC
Organism: Norana najaformis; assembly: GCA_964023275.1. NCBI lineage: Eukaryota > Metazoa > Annelida > Clitellata > Crassiclitellata > Hormogastridae > Norana > Norana najaformis. Next base: position 32,510,481 of record OZ029918.1, on the reverse strand, counting down.
AACAAGAACTCAAGACGTGGTGCCACTGCGTCACTGTCTCGAAGTTCCTGGGGCAGGTGCTTCATCCACAGTTCAAAAAATTCTAGTCCAGATCCTTTCTCAAAGTGCTGCATCATCTCTTGCTGCGAGAAACAATAATTTAAACATACAGTCTATTTAAATCTTAATAACTTGAATCGATGTTATAAGAATTTTTGACAACATCACTCACACAATAATGATGTAAAATTGGTTCTGAACCAGACCCAGTTTCCATGTAATATTCCCATATATATAATATAGATAGATAATATACAAATATAATATATATAATATTGCCATATGATCAGAGTCTCAGTTAAAGAGAATAATGGCATTAAAGATAAAAATTGAAATGATGGGTCATTTACCTGAATGTTGGCCAATCTACGACCTGTGTTTGGTCGGACTTCTAAAGATGCAACTGGAGTTCCTTTTTCTGCACATTCTGTCTCGAATGAGCGGACTGCTTTCTCAAAGCCATGGTATGACAGATACTAACAATGCAAAAAAATCTGTGTAAATATATTAACTGTACTCAAACTAACATGTAAAACTATTAAATTAGTATATTTATTTGACTTGAAAATTGAAAGATTTTAAGTCCTGCCAACACAAGATAACACATGAAAAGTCAAATTATGGTTGCAAATGATTTAAAGCAGAGAAAGAAGCCCCTTCCAGTTATGTCTCACATATAAAAGGAAAACTTCTCTGCTGCTTAGCAAGTTATTAAAAACAGGTTATTAATGTTAAACAAAAATTCTGCTAATTGTAATCTGTCTGTTTTATTAAAGTATTTGACAAATTAAAATTAGCATTAAAAATCACATTGAACAGGAATCAGTGTCATCTCCAAAACAAACAGGCAAAAACTCAAAATACCAGTGCTGAAAATAAAACGTGTAAGCTGACCTCTTTCACAATCAAGTTAAGTTCGCCTTCAGAAGCCATCGCTCCCGACATCCTAGTATTCTGAATCTAAACAAATTTCAAACCGGATGATGTTAAGAGTACTCAAGATTTTAAATCAATCAAAAACTCTAAGTTTACTCATTGTCTTAAATATATCAGGTGTCTATCATGACATACCTGCTTGAATTATTGGAAGACTGAAGGGTGCACATTATATTACACTTCCGCAGAATGTACACTTTTCTCCGCAGAATCTCAGATTTTACAGAAGCTGTGAACTTTCAGCAAGAGTCTTCCTCAACTGCCACGTTCATAGCAGCTAAGCAATCAGCTAAAGGCTCTTAGCTGACAACCAGTTCTCATTGGGTGGCACAGTGTGGGCCAGATGTGAGCCCAATGTTCATGGCCATCTGGGATGTTGTAATCTCACGTGCCTGTATATAACGGTTCACGATCACTCACTGGATAAACATGTACGTATGACAAATAATAAAAATAATAATTAGGCCTACAAAGCTTATTTACTTGATTTCTTGTATTTGCACAGTGCCAATATCTAACTATAAGCGTCCATCGATAGCGCTTCGAAGCAACTGCCCATGAAGTGCTTGCAAGGTCCCCATGCAAGGTCCATACACAAAACGGCCTCCGGTCTGGGAAAGCCTGCTAGCAATTATGAATCATGATAGTGCACTTTCAATTTTAGATGGTAATGTGATGGCAGTGAAACTGGCATTTTTTTATTAGGTCTAGGTATGCATACAAAGAAATCGCAGCATATATGTACAACGCGATGTTGTCTTTGGTGAATTTACCAGTCAGAACACGATCGGCAATGTACAATTCAACTAATTTTTATAAAGATATCTTCGACGGTCAAAGATAAAACGTAGAAATTTCAAATGTCGAAAATAAAACAATCAATAAACTGTGGGTTTCTACTTGATACCCGGCAGTTTATTTACAAAACTGACCTGTAATTCGCCAAAATATAAAACGTCAAAATCACATAAGTCCTTCTATCGGCGTCGTTGGTAACTACGTACTCGACATCAGAGCAAGGAATATACATTTAGAAGAATGGATAGTCGTGCAAAAATTCAATATCCGGTTTTGCAAATTGAAGTCTAGCGACACCTGAGCGCTAAGAAGGAAAGGCGTTTCTGTATACGCCAACAAACTCACAAGATGTAATGCGGTGTTCTTCGATTTGTTGCACGAATTCGAAGAAGAAACCATTATTCGTTCTGTCGGTTTCCAATCGACAAAGAAAGGCAACTGGCAATAAATTTAGAAATATTATTTTATCAGTTTAAGATATCCAAACTGCGGAAATATGTCTTAAGCATAGTTAAGGGCGTTTAAGTATTTCAGTATTTTGTGTGCCTCCCTGCACATATTAAATTACAATGTTTTACTTTCAACTGGCAATTGTTTACTCTTAAAATATAATAATTCGTCGATTTTCTTTAAACTGCAGCGCATTTGTTATGTAAAGAACTCGTGATACTTGCCAGTCGCCAGGGGCGCTGCTGTGCATAGGCGCTTCAACGCTTTTGGTTTGATAACATTTTATTTAACGATACCGTCATGTCGAGATGATTGACGTCATCACAGGACGTTCCTTGAGAACTATGGGACAAGAGCTGCCGCTATCGAGAATTCTCCCCATCCATCTATGATTTGCAGCCTCCAGTCTTTTCTTGTTTGCCACCGTCATTGGCCAGGTATCAGATCCGTAATGGATGTGCTTAATACTATGGCTTCATACAGGAGAATCTTGGTCCTCAAACTGCATCAATTGTCCTTCCATATCTTTTCAAGTCTCTCAAAACCAGCATTTGCCTTCCTATATATATCTTTACCTCCATGTCGCAGCTGTTTTCTGTTATTATTTCCCTAGACACTGGCTCTATTTCCCTTCAAGACAGCAACTTCTAACTATACTTGCAAAGAGAGGGCTTCTACTCGACTTTAACTCTGGTTAGATTGCTCACCATTGCTTGTTACTCGGTTGGAGTCCTCTGTTTCTGTCTCTGCGAAGACGACGGCCGTCCTGCCCAAACAAGACAACCGTCCAGCCCAAACAAGACAACCGTCCAGCCCAAATAAGCCTCGTCAGCACACCAGGGCAGCCACCACCAGGAGAACCTACTCACTTCAAAGCCAGAAGAATCCGACATAAGACTCGATGGGGCTTCCATTTCGTATTTATATACAGGCCTGTTACTCTGGTGTCCAAAATACTGGATACTGGCCCCACCGCTGCTCTCCACAGAGTCAGTCTGTTTGGCCTTTACTACCAAGAAAGCTGTAAGCAAGCCTGAACCCAGTCGGTCGGTCAACTAGCCCTTCACCCAAGTCAGGCCGTAACTGTCTCACTCTCCAGGCCCACAATGCGGCCTAAACCGGTTCCAGCCAGACTCCTGGGTCCGTCCAATTTGCCATAATTAATTTTCATTAGCATCTGAATCTTCCCTTATTTGCATATGACCAATGCCCAATCTTTAGTGTCAGTGTGATTCACACAACTAGATTCTAACCCCCCCCCCCCCCCCCCACTATTACTAAATGAAACCCCGATGTCCAGGATATAATATCGCTGCCTATACTACAGCTGGTTGTCAAGTCCTAAAATTAATTATATTTGTCGTCTACTAAAAGAGTCTGTTTCCTCACATTATGTATGCATTATGCATGTATTAGTATTTTAATTCTACGTATGTAGGCCTATGTGTGTATGTATGTATGTATGAATATTATCATTATTTTAATTATACGTATGTATGTATGCATGTATGCATGTATGCATGTATGCATGTATGCATGTATGCATGTATGCATGTATGCATGTATGCATGTATGCATGTATGCATGTATGCATGTATGCATGTATGCATGTATGCATGTATGCATGTATGCATGTATGCATGTATGCATGCATGCATGCATGCATGCATGCATGCATGCATGCATGCATGTATGCATGTATGCATGTATGTATGTATGTATGTATGTATGTATGTATGTATGTATGTATGTATGTATGTATGTATGTATGTATGAATATTATCATTATTTTAATTATACGTATGTATGTATGCATGTATGTATGTATGTATGTATGTATGCATGCATGTATGTATGTATGTATGTATGTATGTATGTATGTATGTATGAATATTATCATTATTTTAATTATACGTATGTATGTATGCATGTATGCATGTATGCATGTATGCATGTATGCATGTATGCATGTATGCATGTATGCATGTATGCATGTATGCATGTATGCATGTATGCATGTATGCATGTATGCATGTATGCATGTATGCATGTATGCATGTATGCATGTATGCATGTATGCATGCATGCATGCATGCATGCATGCATGCATGCATGCATGCATGTATGCATGTATGTATGTATGTATGTATGTATGTATGTATGTATGTATGTATGTATGTATGTATGTATGTATGTATGTATGTATGTATGAATATTATCATTATTTTAATTATACGTATGTATGTATGCATGTATGTATGTATGTATGTATGTATGCATGCATGTATGTATGTATGTATGTATGTATGTATGTATGTATGTATGAATATTATCATTATTTTAATTATACGTATGTATGTATGCATGTATGTATGTATGTATGTATGTATGCATGCATGTATGTATGCATGCATGTATGTATGTATGTATGTATGTATGTATGTATTTATGCATATATTATGAATTTGACCATTAATATAGCATATCTCGAGATTCTCTCAAAGGCACAGAAATATGGATATCTAATATTTAAGTTACGTTTAAAGTGTTTCTTGAGCTGAATACCGAAGTAAAGTATGTTTCACCAAATAGTGCATCTGCTTATTATTGTAGCATTTACTTTGCAAAACCCGTTTGTCACAACACTTAAAAGATCAGACAGAAAAATAAACAGCCTATAACTCTAGGTAATTCTTTGTAGGCCTTTCTACAGCCTATACAATGCTTACAAAATCCCTACATCGCAATTATCGTCACGATGGAGAGACATTTCAAGATTTCAGTTCCACCAGCGCCCTCTAGGGAACTTAGCTATACACTGTGTACATCAACTACACACTGCCAATGGGGAGATTCAGCGGCGAGGGAGAGGACTGGCCAAGCGATCTAAGACGGTTGCTATCAACACATCCGCTTTGATCGCCGATCCACGACACAGAGCCTAAGACAATGAATTCGCAGCAAAAGCCTCATCTATTAAGTATGGCTCCGTCTCGGCGTTAGGTCATCCGTCATGAGTTGCGTCTGTCTGCTTCTTCTTTTCTCCTGTACATATGCAGTACACTTACGCATACCATATGCATGTTACATAGTCCATACACGTTTGGACACATCGCACGTTGCGACAGAGAACATGACTAGGCTAGAGCTCTACGATCGTAATCGTAATCTCGAGATTTCTACAGCGCCCAACGAAAGCTAAGTCGCGGGAACCAGCTTATTCACAGGCGCTCAGTCAAAGCAAAGTCGATCGGCAAAAGGGTTCGGTTCCAGGTCAAGATCCAGGAGCCAGGCAGGCAGACAGTCGGACGGCTACAGTGTATGGTGCTTGAAATTGAAGCGAGAAGAGAGATAAGGGGAAGACGAAGTAGAGTCATGATATCTGGCCCCGCATGAGGTTGAAAGAGACCAGCTGGACGCCCTCGAAACACACGGACAAGGGTGGTGGAGTCCGACCTGCCCCCCGCTGAATGTCGGAGTTTACACGGCCTGAAGACGACGTTTCCAGAACAGAAACGACTGGCGCCGCGTTGTGGAAACGGCAACGCTCCGCAGTGGGGCATGCGAAAGATGACGATGAATTGATGACGCATATATAAATACACATATACAAATGAATACATACACAAATATTAACGTGCATAGCCTATATATTTATAAAATTATATAGCCCAAATATAGATATATATAGCCTATATAATAATATACTATATTACAAATATAAACGGCAATATAACCCATATATTTATATGACGTGTAAGGCCTATATATAGCTATATACCTTTATATAGCTTATATATTAATACATTATATCGCAAATATTAACGACAATTGTATATATTTTTATATTTATAACGCGTATAGCCTATAAATAGCTATATATAAATATATTATATTAGAGATATTAGCGGAAATAGCCTATTTATTTTTATAATGTGTCCAGCTTATAAAATACAGCTATATATAACGTATATATTAATATATTATACTACAAATATTAACGGCAATTGTCTATATATTTATATAACGTGTATAACCTGTATAATATAGCTATACATGGCCTATATATTAATACAAAATAGTACGAATATTAACGTGCATAGCCTATGTATTATAGTCGCTTTCATCCAGCATCCGTCTGTAAATCGATTATTGAAATCGATTATTGGAATCGATTATTGGAATGATTTGATGATCTTTCGGTCGTTGAGCGGCTGCGTAGGGCGGAAGTTGGACAGTATCTTTCCACAGAATTCATCTCGGCAGCCTTCTGGTTTCTGGTTCCGCTTGAACGAGTTCAGTTGCCGGAAAGCATTCAGCTGCAATTAACAACTCGACTGTGAAGGCATCATCAAAGCAGGCGAACGCTGATGCATACAAGCACAGGCAATCGACAAGGCATCAGTCTTAAATCTCTCGGGCTATCACGGTCCGTACACGGGGACCTTAAATGGCGTAGTACCCATTCAAACGGGCAGCGGTGGTGAAGGATCTCACCCGATAAATTCATTGCAAAATCAGCAGGGTCGAGGGCACATGGTTACTATAGAAAAACGTCGACATTTACATTTATATTTGTCGATGGTCGCGTTAGAGATGAAACATAGTTTTAAAATGTGATTCGTTATTATAATTTTATTATATTATAATATTATAATACTCCTTTATTATTGGAGAAGCCATATCGAAATGCGGCGGGTCAGAGAAACCAGAAGACAGGCGGTAATCCAGCTGGAACAGACTTGTCTTAAGTCTAGACCTGGAGGTCGTTATGGAACTGGTAGAAATAGACATCGCATTGCAAAGCTCTGGACCACCCACCGGAAGCCAAACACACTGTCTTGGTGCCAGGAACTAGATAGGACGCACCTATGCGTCTCTCACCTGAGTTTCGGATACTTCGATCGAGTCGTTGTAGATGAGAAATCGAACTGATTCAAAGCAAGGCGGGGTCGTCAGTGAACCACTGTACGTAAAATACTTGGACCGATCACCTGTCAATCGATCAACCACAACATCTCTCAACAGATCATTGTTCCTATGACGACCAACGAACATACTAGCTTACATCTCGTGCACTGAATTGCACTAACTTAATAAGTGACATGTCTGTCAAACGGTGTTAAATGACTTCTCACATTCGCAACCAAGATGGCCGATAATTTTGCCTTCGTTTAGTTTAGATAGGTAAGTCGTGATGTGCGGAATTTCCTCAATAGGTAATTAAAGGCGCCATATTTAGAGCCTATAGATATATACCTACCAATTTACCCACCTACCTACATAAATACATACATACATACATCATTCGTACATACATACATCCGTTCATACATACATACATCATTCATACATACATTCATGCATACATACATACATCATTCATACATACATATACATTCGTTCATACATACTTACATACATAGGTACATACATAAATACATACCTACATACATACCTACATACATACATACATGCATACATACATACATACGTAAATACATACCTACAAACATACCTACATACATACATGCATGCATACATACATACATACATACATACGTATATGCATACATACATACATGCATACATACATACATACATACATACATGCATACATACATACATACATGCATACATACATACATACCTACCTGCATACATACATACATACATAAAATTAAACGGTTACACAGTAACCGTCTCCTCTGAGACAGTTACTGTGTAGGGACCTTGAGCAAGTCCTTCACTCACAATTGCTCAGCGCCATCGATTGATGCTCAACCACTACAGATAGTGGCGCCTAATAAGTGCATAAATAATAATACTAAAATTAACAGCAGACAATAACACAACAGAAAAGCTCATATGCATAGTCTAAACCCGTCTTCTTTAAAACCAACCCTTTAGACTTAGACTCAGATTCAGGTTTACTGACATTGCGCGCGTTACAAGTGCTTTAAATAAATAAATAAAATAAATAAATAAATTTAGAGATACGCACCTGGAAGGAGGCAGGCTGGATCGAATCCACCTGGGATGGGTATATTGTCGCCGGAGTAGGAGACCTTTGGAAAGAGTTCCGTCAGTTTCTTTAGGAACCTATTCTCTTTTCCCGCCTGAACCCAACATCAAACAATCGTTAATGAATTTAAAGCATAAAAACATGGCTGTCCTTATGCTCTTGTGTGTCTTGCTAAACAAGGCCGATAACGTTTTAGGGGGCAGCCGAATTCTTGGCAGCAATTTTTTGTTAAATTTAAATGGCGGTAATGGCGGCAGACGCTCACCATAAACTCCACAACTCACTGTCCGACGCGGCTCATAAATCCACACCCATGCAAATACACACACACACTCATATACACACACATAAATACACACACATACATATACACACATACATATACACACATACATACACACCCACTCATACACACACATACATACACACACATACATACAAACACATACATACACACACATACACGCTCACATACACACATACATATACACATATACATACACACACATACACTCACATACACATATATACACACACATACATACACACACATACACGCGCGCACACACCGATAAGTGGGAATTAATGCCAACGGAACAGCTTAATTATCCTGATGAACGGCGCTTAATTGGCTCGAAATCAATCGCGTTTACCTAATATTTTGATCAACTGATGTGAGTGACAACCAAATACGAAGAAGGCTTCCAGTCACTGCTACACGAGTTAATCGTGTTTAATCAGTTTTGAGTGATAAAACGACATTTAGTTTAATCGTGATCTATCATACGCTACGAAGCGGGACATGGGGAGAATGGGGGGATGGAAGGGGGAAAGGAAGGGATGAGGCCGCCAAATTAGCGTGGAACAGGGCCATGGGAAGGTTAAGACTGGCCCTGCGTACAGATCTCCATACTGTATACATGAATAATCCGAAATTTCATTAACGCTTGAAAAATTCTCTCTTTCGCCATCATTTTCTCACTGTTTAGCTAGCCCCACTATCTATAGTGATAAAGCGTCAATCGATGGCGCAGAGCAACGCTATTCCGCGTTGCTAGGGCAGCGTTCAAACAATCGGCTACCATATGTACGCCTATCAACACGCACGTTTCAGAACATCACGTTCGAACGGTGTCTTATTTGATTATTATTCATATGCTATTGTTTCATTTTATTTTTAAATCTGAATCGGAGGCACGAGATGATTGCGTGCGAACAACCTGTCCTAGGTCATTACACTAATTCTTGGTTACAAGCCACTGCACATCGCAACAGACGCGCGCGTGCATAGAAGCCCAAAGCTTCAAGAACACGCGTTTTGATAGCAGCTGACTGGGTCTATATTTGTTTGAATAGCGGTGGGTCTACGTATGTTATTTCGAAGACCCAGTGCTTTTTTTAGACGGAATCCTTCGGAAAGGGCGTTCCGGCACCTTTTTTCGGCTAATAAAAAATAATTTAGTTTTTAGTAAAAGAATTGTGTTACTAAGTTATTTTAATCACGTAATATAATGTAGCTTATTTTAATTCAATTTCAGTGTTCACAACTTTACACTGTTTACAGTGTTTTTTGATTGATAAAAGTAATGAAATTTTAGCACAAAATTCCATAATTGTTCAGTTCCGGAACCTTTTTTCTAGAAAAAAGCACCTCGAAGACCATTGTGCATTATGATAAAGGCGCTATAGAAGTCATTAGATTAAATTAGACGAGACCTCGAGGAAGACTCCGATGACTGCCAGTCCATTGGCCGATTTCGCTGCTTCTCCGAAAGTCGAGAAGAGTTCGGTGTTCCAGTGTACGAGGTGCAACTGCACAACAACACAATACAACAGCACATCACAACAACACGTAACAACAACTCATCAAAACAACACGTCACAACAACACGTCACAACAACGCATCGCAACAACACATCGCAACAACACATCATAACAATACATCATAACAACACATCACAACAACACGTCACAACAACGCATCGCAACAACACATCGCAACAACACATCATAACAACACATCACAACAACACGTCACAACAACACAGCGCAACAACACATCATAACAACACATCACAAGCACAACCACCTACATGCACCAAGGTCTAAGTAAAACAATAACTACCAACCCTGCCAGCCTTTTACCCGATCCGATTCTACCCCAACTTATGACGGTGATTATAAGAAAATAATAATGATGATCATGACAATGACAGTGATGACGATGCAATGGTGACGATTACAACGATGATGCTATTGATTTTTTTTATTGTTGTTGTTGTTGTTGTTAATATTATTAGTAGTAGTTGTTGTTGCTGTTGTTGTTGTAGTAGGAGTGGGATTAGGACCAGAACCAGAATAAGTATTATTTGGATTAATAATAATAATAATAATAATAATGTTATTATTATTATTATTATTATTATTATTAAAGTGACGTCGATGGTGACTATGATGATAATCACACATGAGAAGATCGCAGTTGATTAACTCTTCTACTTGAAATAAATGACATAAATCTCTCTTAAATGACAGGTCAACAATAAGGTCAACAATACCACAAATATATCTACGATGATAAATCTACCTTAAAACTGATCAGCTACCTGGCCACGATCCCGATCAGAGTCTTACATATCAGACACTCGATGTCTGAATGCCCAACGGCCACATCAAAATTACATTCTAAACAGATTTAATCACTAGGCAACAGCTCTACGCCTTCTGCCTATAAACTTAGGCCCCCTAAGTTCGTTTACAAAGCCCATCGAACTCTGTCAACTCTCCAAATAAATCAGTAATTGCTTGAGACGCGATCGGCTGTCACATTTATCATGACATTTTAAATCAAAAGGACTTTCAACGTATGCTTAAATATGTGTTTATGCATGTATTTATGACTGTACATATGCATTTACCTATGTATATATGTATGTATATGTATGTATGTATGTATTTATGTATGTATGTATTTATGTATGTATGTATGCATGTATGTATGTATGTGTGCATGTATGTATGCATGCATGTATGTAAATGTATGTATATTTACTGCATGTATGTAAATTTACTGCATGTATGTAAATGTATGTATATTTACTACATGTATGTATGTATGCATGTATGTATGCATGCATGCATGTAAATGTATGTATATTTACTGCATGTATGTATGTATGCATGTATGTATGCGTGTATGCATGTATATGTATGTATATATATATATATGTATGTATGTACGTATGTATGTATGTATGTATGTATGTATGTATGTATGTATGTATGTATGTATGTATGTATGTATGTATGTACGTATGTATGTATGTATGTATGTATGTATGTATGTATGTATGTATGTATGTATGTATGTATGTACGTACGCTGACTACTAGACTATCACCAATCCCTCTGGCATATAAATATTCTGGAAAATGTCTGTTGGAATTTGGTGTCAGGTGCAGACTGTGAACTGTCGCAGACATCTGTGGGTCGTGTTTCTACCATACAGACCAGGTTTTGCATTCCCTGTTCTATACAGACATTGTATAGACACATGCATACACGCATACATACATGCGCTGTATCTCGTATGGCGTGATTTTGTTGTTTGAATGTATAACAGTTTCACAGGTGTTTGCACAGTTAACAGCTCTCGATTTCGAAATCTATTAAGCGTGTCACCTGCAGACATACGACCCGAGAATAAACAAATGAATGGGTGGACACGGAACCAATATGGGCGATCGAGGGGGGACGGGATAACGGAAAGGGAAGGAATGAGCTGTTTCGTGATCAGACGACTGAGTGCTAGAAAACGTGATGAAGTTACAACCCAATGTGTTTGTCTTTGAACTCACTAAAGGTTCTTTGTCACTCTAGGTCTCTCTGCCTCTCTCTCTCTCTCTCTCTCTCTCTCTCTCTCTCTCTCTCTCTCTCTCTCTCTCTCTCTCTCTCTCTGTCTCTCTCTCTCTCTCTCTCTCTCTCTCTCTCTCTGTTCATCTCCGTCTTTCTGTCTCTGTCTGTCAGTAGTCGTAAACGTCTTTATACTGTACGAATTAAGCTTGTAGCTGAATTAACGCCCACACGACAAATTGTAAGTGTAATTGTAATTTAAGATTTGTAAAGCACTCAGAGAATAAACTCAACAGAGACGCTCCCGACCCGAACAAGTAGTCACTGTTAAACAGTACAGTCTTCAGGCGCCTGCGAAACCCTGAGAGGAGAAGAGAGAGAGCAGCTCAAGTCGCTGATCTCGAGAGAGACAAAGTACTGAATCAAGTATTTATAGACTTGGAAGGGACAGAGAAATGTAAAGAGAAGCAGCTGAGGAAAAGGCTGTCGGCAGGCACGTGTTGAAAGTGCTAAGATTTAAATCTAGGATAAGAGATAATGAAGACTTGGGCGACGACAGATGTAGCCGTTCTAGCATTGCACTTGAGAGAGGTAGTACCTCTGACAGAGGAGCCAAACTACCTAAGCTACCGCCGTTCATTGAGGATCCAGATAATATCGATTTCTATTTAAGAAGATTCGAACTGTACGCGGGCAGTATGGATTGGAGGATGGAAAGACGCTCGATGTATTTGTCCTCCTGGTTGACCGGAAAAGCACTAGATGTTTATTCTAGACTAAGCGCCGAACAGGCTAATAACTACCCCCACGTTGAAACAGATCCTGCTGGATAGATACCAACTGGACGCAGACGGCTTCATAAATCGTTTAGAAACGGCTGCGACTATCCCACAGTTTCTAGCCAGAATAAATGTAAATATAAGTGTTCATGTTTTTCTAAAGTCACCGTATGGCCTCGATCCTTTAATTTTTCAATGAATTTATCGGGTAAATAGACGATCCTGTTCATTTTTCAATGAATTTAACGGGTGAATAGGCGATCCTGTTCATTTTTCAATGAATTTATCGGGTGAATAGACGATCCTGTTCATTTTTCAATGAATTTATCGGGTGAATAGACGATCCTGTTCATTTTTCAATGAATTTAACGGGTGAATAGGCGATCCTGTTCATTTTTCAATGAATTTATCGGGTGAATAGACGATCCTGTTCATTTTTCAATGAATTTATCGGGTGAATAGACGATCCTGTTCATTTTTCAATGAATTTAACGGGTGAATAGGCGATCCTGTTCATTTTTCAATGAATTTATCGGGTGAATAGACGATCCTGTTTATTTTTCAATGAATTTATCGGGTGAATAGATGGATTCTGGATCCGTAGGTTTGAACCCGAAGACGTCAACCAGATAAACGAAGCGGTTAAAAAGGTCTCTACATTTGCGTCTTATTCCGATTAGACTGCCTGCTTCTAACATAGGTCTTATTGTAAAAACTCTTGCTGTCCATGTTTGCATTCCTTGATAACTTCATCTCAACTTGCAAGACAGTTAGTCTACTCATCATCATCATCATCATGATCCATGGGCCGAGAGCCCGTAGGTGTCCACTGCATACATTGTCACTTGTCTGCACAGTTCCCGATCTTGTGCTGTTCTTATCAAGGCGTGCAAGTCTTGCTTACACCAGTCCCTTATATCATCTGTCCACTCCCTGTCTTCCTCGTCTCCCATTTCCGTCCATAATTCCCATCATCACGCTTTTTATTTTTCTACTGTCATCCATCCTGCATATAATGTCCAAACAAGCGTAATTTCCTTCTCATTAGTTAGTCTACTACTGACCCCTATTGATGTACTTTGTGTTTTGACCTTGTCACCCATGCAACTGAATAAATTGAATGTATGTTGGAACTCTGTTTTTCGTCTTGTATTCGTTTTTAAGAATTTGGAAAAGTGCGAAGAATTTTATTAATGATTTTTCAGGCTTATCATTATCAAAATTGCTTCAATGACCTGCGAACAGAGAGCCCAACCTTTACGGACTTTTTAACAGCGGCCTTTAACCTTTGACTTTTAAAATTAGATTCGCGCTTCACACGTTTCTGCTGTTTTTCTGTGTTTTGGTGTAATAAAGGCGTTCATATAACCTACATTTATAGATGCACATATATGCATACATACTGCATATATGCCAGCATGCAAGTATACATGTATATATAATATGCATAAATGGATTCATTTCCACTCTGTCGTTCAATCAGGATGGCTTCGTAGGTCGTAAGGACACCTGGTCCTGGCGGGTGGAGTAATTAGTGCAGCCCTTTGGTGTCTATAATTATTGCCTACTCTGACTGCTGAAGGAAATTCATCTTATCCCGACATAAAAGGCTTAAAACAGACGGGTACGGCGCTTTAATTATCCTAATTAGCTATACGTATAAATGCATGCGTGCGTGTATCGTTGTGTGTTTATTATGTATCATGCGTGCGTGTTCATTGCCTCTCGAAGGCGCTAAATAAATGGCTATCTAAAAGTGCGATAAGTTGGAAATGTACCACTGACGTACCTCGGCTGAAAAGGACTTTCCATCTAGAAGATGCTCAGAGCCTTGACGGCTGTTTCGACCCCAGTGGAAGTGGAACTGCTCCAGCTGGTATTTATGCCGATAAGGACCTCCTTCCAACCACGAATACAGATAACCTATGTACGGAATAAGTAAAACAGGTAAATGTATAGGTTTTATATAACGACCGTATGGCCTCGACCATGCTCATTTTGCAATGAATTTATCGGGTGAGATCCTTCACCACCGCTGCCCATTTGAATGGGAGCCACGCCATTTAAGGCCCCCGTGCACGGACCGTACTAGCCCGAGATTTAAATCTCCGAAATAAGCCACCACCGGGACGCGAACCTGGGATCCTCACGCACAGATATCCTTGGCGTACGCACTTACCTATGTAGCTAACAAGGCAGGTAAAGGTAAAACACTTGTTCATATGCGTCTACAGAAACTCCTAATAAGCTTGAAAGTAACGGTAACACTTGCGTAAACGCGCTGTCTGATTTCTTCTCACTTCATGTAAGAATTCAGGATGTAATTCATCTATGCCTGGACTCTCGTCAATTCTTGACATTTTCACCTGTTCCACGACATTTTCCTTAGTAAACAGTATCTGTTACAATAACTGTTGAACACTGCCTACAAGTGTTTGGTTGGGCTCAGGAAGGAAGCTAATGCTTAATTAATTCCGTTCATCTTGATTTCCCTTAGCGTTTTGTGTCTATATTGAAACGACGGGCATTGCGTAATTACACGCAAAGTTAATTCCACCTTCTTAGCTGTCAGTGGTCGTCTCTCATGGTTGAATTCGAAGGTCTTTTTTCTCACGCATAGGCCTACATCCATTGATGTATTAGCCCACCACCATCTATATAGCCTATAGTAACCTAGTAGGGATACGCACACGCACATGAAGAGCTCAGTGATGTTTTCTAGTTCTTCCGAAGTAAATACTGAGCTAAAATATTTATTAAGCACTTCAGTAGCTTCCACGTCATCTACAACGACTTCTCATTTCCATCATCCTTTTTCAGTTGGCCTACCCTTATTTCCATTTCTGCTTGCTTCTAACATAATGTCAGAAATTCTTGCTGTCCTTTTTACATTTTTTGATAACTTCTGCTCAAAATTTTCTGATGCCTTCTTGTTTGCTTCATTGCAGATATTCCTTTTATTCACACACTTGATTCTTAATTTCTTAAGTTTTACAGTATTCTCAAGGTCCAGTACAGGTTTTTATTCCTTCTTTAACTTCTGAAATTTCATCCATGCTTTGTTCTGTGCCCCTCTGTGTTTTGATCCTATCGTGTTACCCAAGGTCGCTTCTTATTGGTTCTTTTTTTTTTGCTTATATATGCTTTCTTCAATAATCTCTCTCATGACTTCCGTACACTTTTTCCGTTCCTCGTTCACTACCACACCTCTAATTCCACCAATCAAATCCTTTTCCTTCAAACCTTTTCCTTATTAATTCACAGTCTGCATTAAAGAAGTTGGGTCTTTTCTGTTAAGCTTTGACCTTCTGGACCTGCTCCACCACTACATGTAATTTCCATCTCACTGCCTGATGTTCGCTAGTGCTAAAATGCCCTCGCACGCTCACATTCTCCACCGTGTTTTCAGCAGATGTTATTATTATCACTAGTCCAAAACGTTATCCAACCGGAGCTAATCGTATGAGGCAAATATCGTCAACGGGAGATATTCTAATACTCTGAACCAGTTGGAGGGAAGGTTACCTTCTCCTCGACAAATCTGACCCTGTTTAACAATAGCATGAAATAGGCCTACGACTATTTGTTAACGATAACGACATAGCAGACTGCATAGCAGTCCTCCGCAGCTACGCAATCGAGTTCCATCGATAAATGATTGACTGACGACCACAGCTCAGATCTAGTGTTGTTATATATATATATATATATATATAATATATATAATATATATATAACATATATGGTATGTATCCGTGAATCTATATATATATGCATAATTATCAGTACACAATATATATATATATATATATAGACTGCATGATCGGGAGTCGTTTATACTAAATCGGACTCGTTTATTTTTATACAGTTTATCTCTATATTCCCATATAACTACAACAGTGGCATATAAGATGTGGTTGGTCATGAATGAATATATACCTGAGTCTTAGCATAATATTACAGTATATCTAACAATATTTTATATAAATATATAAATAATAATGCTGTGGCGATGTTCTGTATGATAGGCCATATCGTTATGAAAATACACTTTCCTGTATATATATATATATATATAAGTATAGAATATATATATATTTAGATATATGAAAGTGTGCGTGTGCGTGTGTGTGTTCCTACTAGATTACTATATATAGAATATTATAGATGGTGGTGGCTAATAAATTAATTGATGTAGGCCTGTAAATGTGTGCAAATAGGCCTTCAAATTCAGTCATGCGAGACGACCTCTGTTACCTAATAAGATAGAATTAACTTAGCGTGTAATCATGCAAAACCCGTCATTTCAATGTAGACACGAAACGCTAACGGAATCCAAGGCGAACGGAATTAATTAAGCATTAGCTTTTATCCGAATGCTTGAAAAAGCTAATTAATTACCATAATCCCTCCATTTCTCGCTTCCTCCCTTCCTTCCTTCATATCTCCCTCCCCTCCTTTCGTCCTTTCTGCCGCTGCCTCTCCCTCTGCCTCTCCCTGTGTCCCTCTCCTCTTCCTTTCCTCGTCCTCTCCTCTCTCTCTCTCAGTCTCTCGCTCAGTCTCTCTCTCTCTCTTTCTCTCTCGTTCTCTCTCGTTCTCTCTCTCTCTCTCTCTCTCTCTCTCTCTCTCTCTCTCTCTCTCTCTCTCTCTCTCTCTCTCTCTCTCTCTCTCTCTCTCTCTCTCTCTCTTCCAATGCTTAGAGTATTCATAAGATTAAAAGAACTGGGTTTGGATAAAAGTATGTCATGGGATTATTAAGGTCAGGATGATTGAGCTGAAAGTATATATATATATATGCAATTCAATTTTTTTTCATAGCGCTTTTTGAGGAGCAGACGTCCAAGAACAATATAGTCGAGTGGTTAATGGACCCCTCGCATTGATTGGCCTTATTGTAGTAAATCTGCCTATGCATGGCTTATATATGTGAGCATTTATATAACGCCTTTTCAGATCCTCGGAACGGCTGAAGATGACTGTTAATGGCTCCCTTTCAATGACCGGCCTAATTTTTGTGGATCTGCCTACTCAGGGCTTATGAATACGTAATTATATGGCGCCCTTGCAGATCCTTAAAACTGCTGAAGATGGCGGTTAATAGAATTGTCGTAATTATCGGCCAGATATGCATGGTCAATCTGCCTATATTCATGGCTTATGTGTGCACATTATATAGCGCCTTTCGAGAACCTCAGAAACGCTGAAGGTGGCGGGGGTGGGTATGTGGTGTTAAACATTATAACGACTATCACTGCACTGTTATTCAAAAGATGGCAGTAGCAGTAATGGACTTCTTAGTTTGTTCGTTAGAGGGCAGGGGTGCGTACTCTTACAGTGATATATAGTTTGTGTTTGACTATGGCCGAAGGAGACAGCCCGGATTTTGATTTTGATTATCTGATAAAGACAATAACTAACTTCATTTTAATTAACACGTATATTCGCTGATTAACTTTATCAAGCGATGCTGACCTGATCCTCTTCCGTCAACGCACACCTGGACGGAATGTCCGTTGTTAATCAGCCGTCGGCAGGTGGCCGGGATGTAGTGGATCTTGAGCGGACGATGAACTGGCGTCAGCTGCGCATCGTATTCAGCCTCTGAAGTCACGATGTTCACAGGCGACTGATGCAAACCTTTAGCTGCAGGTGCTATCAGCTCCCATTCTGAAGGACCTGCGCATCGTTTAAAACACGCATGTGTGTATATATATACACACACATACATACATACATACATAGATGCATACATACACAGCACCTTTTATGAACCTTATAAGGGCGGTATAGCTTTAAACATACCACTCGTTGTGTACATATATATAACTCACATTTATGCATACAATTTATATGCTTACAATAAACTTATAATTGTAATCGTAATCCGAGATTTCTACAGCGCCCAATGAAAACCACGTCACGGGGATCAGCTTATTCACAGGTGCTCAGTCAAAACAAAATCAATAAGCAGGAAGGGCCAGATTCGGTTCCAGGCTAAGATCCAAGAGTCAAGCAGACAGACGGTCAGACGGCTACGGATGGTGTTTGGAATTGGAGCTGTAAGATAGAAAATGGGAAGAGAAGGAATCATGTGTCGCTGTTCCTTGATCGAGTGCAATATTTACTGGCATGAGGGGTGAGCAAGGAGCAGATATAGATCGGCTGATTTAAATGTAATGCCTTGTGAATATGACGGATTAAATCGTTGTTCAGGGTAGGTTTAATCATACGAGAATAACAAGTGTTTAGCCCAGCTGTATGACAGGGTTCAACATGAACTGATTTTCGGCTGTCCTCAACAACCTGTTCTTTCGCTAGACATATCGCGTGACTTGGTCGAATGGCACGGGCACGACGTGGGTGTGAATGCGACCGATATCTGCTGAGACATGAGACCCTTTTCTCGTTGTGTATGTCTATGTGCATGTTTAAAACTATATTTGCAATACGGCTTTACCACAGTCTAACCGAAACATCAACAGATATCTATATCCGTCTATACGCTCGAATGCACCGCAATTCAGCACGGCCACTCCTGCACGCACCCCTCGCGGACGTACGTACTAGTTGCCTTCCTGCATTTGTTCCAACAGCGTCATTCTAACCGACACAATCAGTAACTCCATCCATCCATGACTGAAAACAAACGCCCGTTGTGTCGGGTCAATCCCCTAACGTGTCAACCCCCTCACATGGGTTCCAAACAAACGCATTCACGAAATATCCCTGCTTTTGTTGATTAGATCGGGGTTCGAATTTTAACGCAGTCACGTGTACGTCAAGTGCAGACGCCATCCCGGTTGTCATTCCCGACCAACCTGTAAAATAGTTTCAGCGCCATTGTTGGATGCTATTTGTTTCTGCGCCTTTGTCCTGCAGTTTTTGAGTGAGCGTCCCCTGCAGCCAATGCCTACTACTACTACTACTATTACTACTACTACCACTACTACCACTACTACTACTACCACTACTATTACTACTACAGTAGTACTTACTTGTACTACTACTACTACTACTACTAATAATAATAATAATAATAATAATAATAATAATAATAATAATAATAATAATAAACATATTAAACAAACTGTTCGTTGTTAACACCAACACGTACACGAATGTAGCAATACTGTCCTACACAAGACATGTGTTTGTATGCCTGTATGAATGCTCCACCATAACCTTAAGGACTTCTGCATTTCGGTCTCCTTGGTTCCGTAGCACTCTCCGGTCGACTGCCCTTGGACACCTGACTGTCCCTCGAATGCGCACCGCTACAGCTCAGTCTATAAGCTTTGCCTGTGTTGGACATAATAGCTGGAATCGCCTTTCCCGGGACCTGTGGCTCGAGTTCATCAGTTTGTCCCTTCCGCAGCTTCACAAGCACCTGAAGTCTGTGTTATTTGATAGTGGTCTCATTGGTTCGGGTCGGGAGCGCCCCTGATGAGTTTTTATTCTTGAAGTGGCGCTTTATAAATGCCAGATTACAATTACACATACACAATTACATACATACATACATACACACATACATACTGTCACGTTCGCTGCCCCAAACGACATTGGCGTCGGCGAGAGGGTCACCGGTGCCCTCTGATGTTGAAGGATGGTGAGCTAGAGACGGGCTAATGAACCGCACAGGAAGACACCTGTTGAAATGGACTAGTCACGTGATCAGAGCCAGACCAAGGTCAGGTGACTCACGGCCGCATAGACAGCAAGTTCACTCTTTATGGTGGTGCTTAAGCTCAGAAGTTTTTGCTTCGTCAACGGATTTCATTTTACTTTCATGTTTAGTATTATTATAAATATCATTATTACAGGTTTTAATTAATAAAGGACTGAACCATTTCTTTCTACAGAACACTCCGTGTTATTGGGGGGTAGGCCTAAATAGCAGGTAATGCTCGGGCTTCTGCGCAACATTATGCCTTCGTGACCAGGATAATTAGCAGAGTTTTGGTTGTGAAGAGAAATGTTACTTGGTACACTCGACAGCGTACAAGCTCAGTGTACCGACGATGGACAGAGAGTCTACCTTTACCAAACACGAGAGCCATTTGAAACCATCGGTTTTTCTCGGAACGCAAAGCATCTTTTTGATTCTCTAAAGAGGGGGTAACATACAAATTTCACGACACGTCGATTCGCCCCTACTTAAACTGACGGTCACAAAAGCTCGTGTGCCGCGTGAACCCCCCAAGGCCTATAAATAGTGAGGAAATTAAAAACTGGTGTTGAAGGAAATATAAATTGTCACCAGCGATGTACAAAACAGTAAAAAAAACTGTATAAAACATTTTTCCAATCGACGTCAACAGCCCTTTGATGCCAAAAATGTCGTTAAACATTGGAAACTACTATTACAGAGAGTCTTTTGACAGTCGGACTAAAACGGATGGGAGATTTTCACTGCGGTCGTTTCATGTTTAAAAGCTGCTTTGTCTTACTACCTTGGCAATCGCAGAGTGACAACTTTGATTCAGCTGATCGAGTTGATAGCGTGCGATCGTGTTAAAGCTTGTCTTTCTGAACCTTGTTTACATTATCTTCTGTCAGTTGAATCGGCTATTGAGCCACGTTGAGTCGATTTGACTAGCTAGCGTCACTATCGATTGCTGGTTACTTAATCATTTCGGTGATCGGTCGCGAGCTGCTGCACTGGACCAGCCGACGCCTCGTCTTAGTAGGGCAGAAGGAAAAATGACGGAGTGCCTCCACCAATTTCTCCCTCTCCCAAATTTCATGGAATGTTTTCAGGTCGGAAATCCCCTATTATATATGCCTGCTTAAAAGCCGAAGGGTTGTGTTGTCTGCGGAAGTTTTTCTCATTCGAAGGCTGATTGTGATAAGAATAAAAGATTCGAAGGGTGATTGTGATGAGAATAAAAGGAAAGGAAGTCGTCGATGAGACGCGCCGATACATACATACATACATATATGCATATATACATACATACATACATGCATAATACATACATGCATAATACATACATGCGTACATACATACATACATAAATACATACATACATACATGCATACATACATACACACATACACACATACATACATACATACATACATACATACATTCACATAGGCATACATACACTCATACACACATACATATACATTCACTTATGTATACATACATACTACAGATAAACCAGCTGCACTCAACTGACCTTGACCATAGAAATGGTCTCTAGGCAACACCACGCGTTACATAATCTAGCCAGAGGCAAGACAAGCAACTATTTAGGCCTATATATGCCTATACATCTTCAGCCGCCATACAAGTCTGTCTCCTGCTTTGGATTGTTACCCCTCCCACACATGTATACATACAGTAAAGACTGCGGCCTAACAGCGCACATCATCAGTGGGCTATCACTATCTTGAATATCATCATCGTTTGAAATGAATTCGGAAGTAATAAGTTTTACTACCTTAATATTAGACTGGAAAAGTCGTATACACGGACACTATGCATAAAACGTGGTTGGGAATAGATGCGATGTTCGACATATATAGGCCTACTGCGCCTTGAAATAAGCTTATGGGGTACATCATCCCCGACCATTACTTACTGTGTCCCTGTGGATAAAAGGCGTTTATTATTAATAGAATTCTTCACCCGGTTTCTCTAATCAATATTTAATTCTTTCCGCTTTTATACTGAAAACGGCATCCACTTTGCAAATCCTAACAGTCGCTCAGTCTTTTACATGAGGCCTTGCTGGAAAATTAACGTAATACACCGACGATGTACATTGATGAGCCATCAGGTTACTGAGTTGTTTGTGATTGGCTGGCGGGCGTCCCGCAGTAAAGCCGAATTTTCTGTGGTTTAACGTTGATGAGTTATCTAGCTGTTGATGAATTATCTAGCTGTTGATGAGTTATCTAGCTGTTGATGAATTATCTAGCTGTTGATGAGTTATCTAGCTGTTGATGAGTTATCTAGCTGTTGATGAATTATCTAGCTGTTGATGAGTTATCTAGCTGTTGATGAGTTATCTAGCTGTTGATGAGTTATCTAGCTGTTGATGAGTTATCTAGCTGTTGTTGTTGCTGTTGTTGTTGGCAAACTAATTAGACGAACAAGCCAGCTAACGCACTTAATCCTGTCGGTCTTTTAATGTGTCTGCCTACCTATGCTAGTCAGTTTGTCTGTCTGTCTGTCTGTCTGTCTGTCTGTCTGTCTGTCTGTCTGTCTGTCTGTCTGTCTGTCTGTCTGTCTGTCTGTCTGTCTGTCTGTCTGTCATTTTGGCCGTGTTTATCTAATTCAGCCGTCATGCAATTTTGTCGGCTAGTTCGCTTATTAGTAGGGCCTATGTGTGACACTTCCCCTTCCTAGCTGTGTCTCGGTAACTGTTATTCTGTCTGCTTGTATGCTTATGTCTGCTTTTCTTTTTCTCTCTGAATCTCTCATTTCCACCTGCTATGGTTTGTTTGAAACGTGAAGCATAAAATGGTTTATACGCGTAAGATGTGCCGCACGGTATACCTGTTAATTATTTCCCTTAGGCTGCGCCGCTCCACTCAACTGAAAATAATTGCATTAAGACTGAGGCAAGAATTACACTACCGACCCCTTATAACGCGCAACTTGGGATCCGTTAGCCGCCGCTAACGCGTTGTATCGAATACCGCGTTATAAAAATTTCTCATATAAAATGAGTTGCGGTCGTGTCTTAATTGCAAGTCTCGGGGACGTGAAATCGCACGAGGTCGTCCTTCTGCGCAGTGAAAAAACCGTACAACGGCTGAATTACGTGGCTAAACATTGCTTTCATTGGTTACTACGCATGCGTGGCAATTTCTAAGGTAATGTGTTCGCCAGCGGCCGTCAAAACAAATGGATCAGATGGTGTAAATAGCGATTTATTCTAACTAGAACGAGCACTTTCACAGATTTTTATTGCCTGCAGAATACCACTGGGTCACAGATCCTGTTATCAAATGCGGAAATATATTAACAGATGCATCATCGTTCACAAAAGGCAGAGAGGACATAAAAATACTTGGTAGCAGCATCTGAAAATGTCAACAAAATCATTGTCCAACAGCGCATTATTAGAACGAGAACTATTGAACCTTGTCACGAGATTTGAATCTCGGGCTATCACGGTCCGTACACGGAGAGCTTAAATGGCGTGGCGCCCATTCAAACGGGCAGCGGTGGTGAAAGGTCTTACCCGATAAATTCAGTGAAAATGAGCAGGGTCTAGGCCATACGATCGCTATAGAAACACGTGTACATTTACATTTGCGTAGATATATTTTTTTAAATAGGTAGCCATGACCGCAACTGCGTTATAACCGATTTTGCGCTATATAGGAGCGCATTATAACGGGTCTGTGGTGTAATTTTCTGAAACCTGTGTACACATACAGCGGTCTGCATCTGAAGTGATGACTGGATGGATGGTTGAGGTAAAATCCCTTCTTCATTACTTTGATCACGATCTCTTTTGTAGCTCTTTCTTGAGAGATACGATTGTCGTGCAACTCTGAGGATTTCCGTTCGTCTTAAGAGTTCTTACTAGTTACATTACAAAGTTATACCAAGCATTCGTGAATACGAGATGAAGGTCCGATCTTCATCCCGTTTACGAGATTCAAATACCTTAAAAGGCTCTTGCGTGGATCAGTTAGGTAACCTTGCATGCAGCTCTTCAGACAGGTAATGAAAGCGCTAATTAGGTGTCTTCATACTCCACCAGTTCTTACAGGAGACGAGGGACAGAAGCAGATGGCGCAGAACGGTCCATGGTGCAGCCAATCATCGGCTCGAGGACGGTTGAAGACGAGACAAGATCGTAGCCGTAGTCTCGAGATTTCTACAGCGCCCAACGAAAGCCACGTCACGGGGACCAGCTTATTCGCAGGCGCTCAGTCAAAACAAAATCGATAGGCAAAGAGGGTTCGGTTCCAGGTCAAGATCCTAAAGAGAAGACAAGATGCTTCAGAGATGTAGTCTCGGTCTCAGCGTCTAGAGACGAACCTAAGGTCTCGTCTTGGACAGATTGACAATTGTACACCTTTTTTCTATAGCGACCGTATGGCCTCGATTCTGCTCATTTTTCAATGGATTCATCGGGTGAGATCCTTCAACAAAGCTGCCAGTTTGAATGGGCGCCATACCAAAGCCTCGGCCCCGTCGCATCGCGGTCTCGAGGCAGGGCGTCTCGGGTCTCGTCTCGGTCTCGAGGCAGGGCGTCTTGGGTCTCGTCTCGGTCTCGAGGCAGGGCGTCTTGGGTCTCGTCTCGGTCTCGAGGCAGGGCGTCTCGGGTCTCGTCTCGGTCTCGGGGAAGGACGCCTCGAGTCTCGTCTCGGTCTCGAGGCGGGGCGTCTCGGGTCTCGTCTCGGTCTCGGGGAAGGACGCCTCGAGTCTCGTCTCGGTCTCGAGGCGGGGCGTCTCGGGTCTCGTCTCGGTCTCGGTCTCGGACGCCTCGAGTCTCGTCTCGGTCTCGAGGCGGGGCGTCTCGGGTCTCGTCTCGGTCTCGGTCTCGGACGCCTCGAGTCTCGTCTCGGTCTCGAGGCGGGGCGTCTCGGGTCTCGTCTCGGTCTCGGGGAAGGACGCCTCGAGTCTCGTCTCGGTCTCGAGGCGGGGCGTCTCGGGTCTCGTCTCGGTCTCGGTCTCGGACGCCTCGAGTCTCGTCTCGGTCTCGAGGCGGGGCGTCTCGGGTCTCGTCTCGGTCTCGGGGAAGGGCGTCTTGGGTCTCGTCTCGGTCTCGGCTGTTGAGGACTCATGGCCAAGTCCGTAGACCCGATGTGTGCAACATGTTAAATAATTGCACCGCTGCCTATTAATACCAGTCGTAGAATATTCCACGCCGGAAATAAGCTTACCATAAAAATAGTTGATTCATTCGCGCTTAACCGCAGTCCGCTGTTTTGCAATTCAAATTAGCGTCTCAGCTTCAATACATCGTTACAACTTTCTCTCTCTGTATACACATAACAGCATTCGGCCTACGTAATGTAATAGTTACGCAGTCGCTATATTAATGCGTTGGCAGCAACATCATCAATGATAATGACTAGTTTTAAAAGTGAGATCTCGAATACGATATAGCGTCAGTATTCAATAATCATACATTATGTCTAGTTAGCATGTGGAACTTGGGATCAGTTATGCTCGTGAATAAACAGGTAAATATTGATTTCGGCAGATTGGATGACTGTCAGTATCAAGCTGGTAACTGCGCAGTGGACTGGTATAAATTATTAGCATTAACTAAATTGGTAACTACTTTGCAAGACGGGAAAATAACCAAAAACGAATCAATGTAGCATTACTGCAACCGTCATAAATAGATTACAAGCTTCTTCTTCTTCTTTTTCTTCTTCTTCTTCCTCTTCCTCTTCCTCTTTCTCTTCCTCTTCCTCCTCCTCCTCTTCCTCTTCCTCTTCTTTTTCCTCTTCTTCTTCTTCTTTTTCTCAAAATTTTGAAAATGGCAGGGGATTATGCTCAATGCGGGGTCGGCATCTAAAGACGACACAAGACCCGGGATTTGGGTCTTGTCTTGGTCCGAAGGATCTCGTTAGTATCCCTCTGGGCAGGTACGCCACCTGTACACTTGAAAACTGTTCTCTCTCACCATGGCTGGGTTGGGAGCGACTGTGAGCAGATATCTTGAAAGGGCGCCATATAAATGGCCTTAATTAATGAATGAAAGCCAAACACTTGTATTTGTTTACATTCTACAAAAGTAACTGTCTTCAGGTGCGGGTGTGTGCACGGGACATACAGATTAGATTTACGACTAGGGTGTTCAGTTATAACTTGAGAGGCCTACCGTATACGCTGGTGTAGCTCCAAGAATGACATGCCATAGTGTGTCCTCGTATTCGTTAATCGTGCTTACGTGTATGCGTGTCGGGAGTGAGAGGAACGCGGCCGACTTCAGAGACGTGGAATCCTATCGCTGTTGTCCGTTAGCCTAAGGTGCCTATTTATAGGCTGTGTGTGTCGGCCGACGCTGGTCTCTCCTTAGATGACAGCTTCGTCGCATCGCACTCCGACAGCTACGCAAATGTCCGCTAATCAGCTGAGCAGTTATCTCCTCCAATCAATATTTCCCTATCTGTCTGTCTGTCTGTCTGTCTGTCTGTCTGTCTGTCTGTCTGTCTGTCTGTCTCTATATCTCTTTCTCTCTCCCTCCATCCCTTCCTCTGTCTCTGTCTCTGCCTCTCTGTCTCTGCTTCTCTGTCTCTGTCTCCATCCCTCCCTACCTCCCACTCTCTCCCTTTCTTTCTCTGTCTCCCTCCCTCTCTCTCTTTCTCTCCTCTCCGTCTCTCTCTCTCTCTCTCTCTCTCTCTCTCTCTCTCTCTCTCTCTCTCTCTCTCTCTCTCTCTCTCTCTCTCGACCTCTTGGTTGTGGCCGATGGCCTTATACGAAGCCCCCGTCCGTCCGTCCGTCCGTCCGTCCGTCCGTCCGTCCGTCCGTCCGTCCGTCCGTCCGTCCGTCCGTCCGTCCGTCCGTCCGTCCGTCCGTCCGTCCGTCCGTCCGTCCGTCCGTCCGTCCGTCCGTCCGTCCGTCCGTCCGTCCGCCCGTCCGTCCGCCCGTCCGTCCGTCCGTCCGTCCGTCCGTCCGTCCGTCCGTCCGTCCGTCCGTCCGTCCGTCCGTCGGCTGTGGACTGTGGTCGAGGAACTTGAAGATACTTGGATTGTATTTAATCGCGATTACATCGTCGCCGGTCATTTATTGGATTAGGCGCCGACAGGTGACGAAAGAAACTACATCGGCATACTTGCAGGCTGGCTCCACCTGCCTGTCTGTCTGTGTGTCTGTCTGTGTATCTTTCTTAGGGTCTGCCTGTCTGTGTGTCTCTATCTGTGTGTCTGTCTGTGTCAGTCTGTCTGTGTGTATCTTTCTTAGGGCCTGCTTCTCTGTGTGTCTACTGGATGGATGTCTGTGTGTCTGTCTCTGTATCTTTCTTAGGGTCTGCCTGTCTGTGTGTCTCTATCTGTGTGTCTGTCTGTGTCAGTCTGTCTGTGTGTATCTTTCTTAGGGCCTGCTTCTCTGTGTGTCTACTGGATGTCTGTCTGTGTATCTGTCTGTATATCTTTCTTAGGGTCTGCCTCTCTGTGTGTCTGTGTGTCTGTCTGTGTGTATTTCTTAGGGTCTGCCTCTCTGTGTCTACTGGATGTCTGTCGGTGTGTCTGTCTGTGTATCTTTCTTAGGGTCTGCCTCTCTGTGTGTCTCTATCTGTTGGTCTGTCTGTGTATCTGTCTGTGTCTATCTGGATGTCTGTGTGTGTGTCTGTCTGACTGCGTGACTGATTCTAGATAGCGAGGAGATAAGAGGTTGTGCGAATCTCGGTGAAAGACACCCCGCATCAGTCCTTGTCGAAATTTAGGCGGCGGAAGGATATAACGGGAAGATACAGGGGAGTCAGTGTTCCAAAGAGAAGACTAAGAAAGACCGCACAGAAACGAGTCCAGTTACAAGGGGGCCCAAATCAGACCAAGAGGGAATAATCGATACAAATCCGGATTGGGTAACCCACGTAGATTAAGAGTCTTTCTTAGTCTTAGTCTCAGTCTTAGTCTTAGTCTTCTCACGGCTGATGCCGACTCCTAGTTAGCTACATCGGTAATTACCTACGCAAAGGAGCCTCTATGCGTGAAGATCTCGGTTCGCATACCGATCGTGGCTTATTTCAGAGATTTAAGTTTCGGGCTAGTACGGTCCGTGCACGGGGACCTTAAATGGCGTGGCGCCCATTCAAACGGGCAGCGGTGTTGAAGGATCTCACCCGATAAATTCATTTCAAAATGAGCATGGTCGCTATATAAAGCCTGTATATTTACATTTACATTTTACTCCATATAATGCTTGTCACAATACACAGAACGGAGAACTGACTGAAGTGCGAGGTGGTGGACCCTCGCAGGACCAGCTTTGCTTAAGCATTCATTATCATCACATACATACAGCCGACTTAACCGGACAGCGCTGCCTCTTTAAGAAAACGAACAATACGGTGCAAAATTTGCAAGGTTATTGTTCCCGTTATGTTCATTAATGTCTTCTGGGGGAGGGGCGTTCATAGCTAAGCAATAGCTCATCACGCATCCCCAGAGTAATAAAACGAGAAGGAATGGCACATTTCCGGAGTAGCTTCTATTACAAATATCATAAATTAGATAGAATAATAGATAAAACGTTTAACATGCAATGCCAAATAGGCAGCTATAAGCGCATGAACTATAGGCCTACGCTTAGGCTTACAGGCCCACAAATAGGCCCTTATAATTGATCGAGGCCTAAATGTACTAGCGCGTGTTCCGATAGGCGTGCCATAAAATCGACGTCTTCGAGCGAGAAACTATTTATAGAGTGATAGAAACGAAGAAACAGATGGATCGATGAGAAACACAGAGGCACCGAGATTCAGCCAACGAACATAGCCTGGGTCTGATCTAAAGATGATCATGGGCCGAAAAATCTCGGCCCGGTCCGGCCCGGCCTGGCCTGCCTCGGCCCGGCTCGGCCCGCGTCGAGCTTGTGGCCCGGCCTTGCCCTGCCCGGATCGCGTCGAGTTTGTGGCCAGGCCCTGCCTTGCTCGGCCCTGCCCGGCCCGGCCCGGCCCGGCCCGGCCCGGCCCGTTGCTTATCTCTAATCGGTATACGGCGAGCCGTTAACCGCAGATTGTTTGTTTAATGTTCAGTAATTTCTTCTTCAGTGTAAATGAGTATTAGACATTTTAAACTGCTAACTTAAACTTAACAAATGGACAAAACCTAATAGCAAAATATAACGATAGCAGTTTTGCACAAGGACTAAGAAATGTGAACAGCAAAATTGTTTAAAAAGCGGGCCAAAACTTTCGGGCCCGGCCCAATATCGGCAAAATCTTCCTTCTGCGGAAAATCCTCTGTTTCTTTCCATTAGTCTCGGGCCATGAAAACAATCACCAAAAATTGACCAGTGTTTGAGAACTTTACCTCAGCATTCTTCGAACAAATGCAAAAGCATTGCAAATATAATACAATGAATAGTTTAAAGCCAGTCTATTCCTGAACAGTTTAGAGCTAATCTAATCATTCAGAAGTGATCCTAAATTTCTAAATATGCACAATCCAATCTCCACTTTTTCTAAATTAGAATAGAAAAACTTTTAAAACCTTTTTTCTTATATTATTCGCCAGATAGCGCTAACTTTGTTTAGACATTCATACAAAGATGCAGCCGGACAGAGCGTCTAATTCTATTGTTAGATAGGTGCACATTATAATTAAGGAATTGTCCGTCGGTTTACTGACACAAATTACATTTTACGCTTGTTTATTTCATTTAGGCCCACGTGAGATAGTCCTACAACATAGGCTATGTACGTAAACTCGCCTATATGGTCCATGCAGTTAACGGTTGCAATGGCGGATTCAGAATTTCAGCACGAAGAGCCACATGACAAGTGCGGAGCGCGAGCTTATGCTGGGTCTGGAGCAAAGCCCCCGAGGGGTTTAGAGCCAAAACCCCTGGTTGGGGTCTTCGCCCCCTGAAGCTGAGAGCTTTTTGTACAATATACGTTATTTTTTATGTCCTCTTGCTCTCTTTGTATGTTTTAACATTAGTTTGAATCTTCCATCCCAAAGCAGCAGACGGGGCATGGCCCTCCAGGGGCCGCAGATCCGCCCTTGAAAGATTGCGCCATAACCAGCATCGTACAAGCCTCTATGCATTAATTTCTACAGGTCGAGTTGCAATTTTCGGCTCAGTTAGCTTTCGTGGTCGTGATTACTGAGATTTTTATGTTTCCTGGTATACTTTAAAATAATTACCCTTATTGAAAACACGATAATAGCTGTCGGATACGAGCTTGTTGACGAGACGAAAGCGTTGGCAAAGCATTGTAGGAAATATCGTGACCTGTCTAGATAACTAATGCTACCGTTTATGTCAGTAAATAGAATCATAGTCCATGCTTAGCTGAGTTAGTTACACGCGAACGTCAAGGCGCCTCTGAGAGTGAGGATGCGGGTTCGTGTCCCAGTCTTGGCTTATTCCGAGAGATTTGACATTCGGGATAGCACGGTCTGTACACGGGGACCTTAAATGGCGTGGCGCCCATTCAAACGGGCAGCAGTGGTAAAGGATCTCACCCGATTAATTAATTGATTGAAAATAACAGACTTGAGACCATACGGTCGCTGTAGAAAAACATGCATATTTACATTTATGCATGTATAAATCAAAAAGATAAAATAATTAGAGGCAATTGATGAATGCAGCGCTACGCATTAAAGCGCGTTATTATCAGATCCCATGGCACTGTTCAAGGGGGATTATTTTTTAATTACAGACAGGAAGTCGGAAACAGTCGAATTAGGGGAACCAGGCTGTCTCCACGGATTGATTTCACCCCCAGAATCTGATCCGGCATCGAAAATGACCAAACAAACAGACTCTTGAAGACACGGTTCGAAATAGTGCAGGCTAGTAAATAAGTTGGTCTTCTGACGCAGCTTCAGATAAATTAATTTTCAAAGATTCGCATTTACATTACATCACTCAAAATCTTTCACAGATCGTACCCTGACACCTCTTCTTCCTCTTATCTCTCTCTCCTCTCCAACCCCAAACATCACCCCCCCTGTAGCTGCCATGCTGTCTCTGCGTCTGACCTTTGGATCTTGACCTGGAACCGAACCCTTTGCCTATCGATTTTGTTTTGACTGAGCGCCTGTGAATAAGCTGGTCCCCGCGGCGCGGCTTTCGTTGGGCGGTGTAGAAATCTCGGAATTACAATTACGATTACATTTACAAAGGCTTATAAATAATCGGATGAAATGTGTCATCTTACTTTAGAAAGCTAGTACACAGAACAAAGCGCAGGTGCGCAAGGTGGTCGTCTTGGTAATCATCTGCGTAGCAATTATCTTAGTAATTGCCAGTCGTCCGAATAAACATCTTTCATCGTACCACCTCTTCCTTCCCTTCCAATCTGCCTACCGTAAATACCATTCCGCTGAAACCGCAATACTTGTTGTTCACAATCACATAATCAACTCCATGGACCAAGGAAAAGTAGGCCTAATTGCTCTTAATCTCCTTGACCTATCGGACACGTTTTACCTACTGCCCCATCCTGTTCACAAAGTAGGCCTACACGACTCCATCTGGTTCACTACTTAGGCCTACTGATAGCTCTCTTGACTACCACTTGTATGCTAGTGATACTTAGCTATTCCTCTCATTCGAAAGCTGCTCGTCCAGTACTCCTCTCCAACTACTTGCTTCAGTTTTTGGTGATGTTCACTCTTCGATGGCTAGTAACAAACTTTTGAATCCTTAAAAACTGAATTCCTTCTTCTAGGCACAAGCCAACAACTCCGTATTGGATAGCGCCGAGTGGTTGAGTAGTTGCGCGCCTTCTCTAATCCTACTTGTTGGCGGGAAAGCCGACCTTATAAAAGGTTTTGTGTTTCAGTTTGGCTCAGACCAGATTTTGTTTTAGTCCTGAGTGACTTTCTCTCAATCTCTTTTGGGCAGTCGTTGTTAAGCATTATGACTTTTTGTATTTACTAAGCGCCACTATCTAATGACTAAGCAAGTCATGGTGGTGAGCAATTATGCGTCTAAGACTCGCCCAAGATCACTGTTACACGGTAACCGTTTCAGGAGAGATTCGAACCCGCATACTCCGCATTACAAGGCTAGCACTCACACCAATCGGCTACCGTGTCACACAACTGGCTGCCGTTACACTGTAACCAGTAACCGTAACCGTAATCCCGAGATTTCTACAGCACCCAACGAAAGCCACGTCACGGGGACCAGCTTATTCACAGACGCTCAGTCAAAACAAAATCGATAGGCAAAGTGTAAACAAAATCGATAGGCAAAGTGTTTGGTTCCAGGTCAACATACAAGAGTCGATCCAAGATCTCGAGTCGAAGAAGGGGTTTTGTCAGTCGGTATTTTATTCAGCCAGGTCGAAGATGGCAACACAAACATCTTCCACAGTGACCGAATTCTTCTTTTGTCAACATCGATTCGTCAAGTTCTTCTTCTAAGGACTCCTTTCGAGACGTATTCACCTCGTTTCGCGTCTTAAACCAGGGTCGATTGCATCGACTGTTTGAGGCGTGCATTAAGCGACTGAATAGCATCTCCATCGCGCTATTATTGCCTTTATTTATTGTCAGTTTGCTTGTAAATGTGTATGTAAAACTTTAACTAGAAGTGGTAATCGAACAATTGAGTCAACATATCGACGCGACGGTTCCCACGCGACGGTTCCGAGTGGTTCACACGAAAAAGCGGAGTAGAAAGACGTCAAACACTGATCCGAGCGCGCAGTCGGAAGTTAGCTTTGGAGAATGATCAAGACGCATTCTGCTCTTCTAATGCATTCGTCAACACGCTTTGTATGCAATGTAGCTTAATAGAAGCGTTGTTTGAATTTAAAGTAGACTGAAGCAGTAATAGTTCTTGTAGGCCTGTTAAGACCGATTTCTCACGTTTCCAAAGTCCATTCGATTAAACCGTCCTAATATATACTGTGTGCGGCGCGGTGGTCTATCGGTAACGTGTTTGGTCAATGATCACGCGGTTGCGGGTTTGACTCCGTGTAACGAGCTTGGGCAAGTTGTTTGCACACACGGTGCCTCTGTCACCAAGCAGTATACATTTGGTACCGGCGTTGGGTTGGAAGTAAACGGCAAGTACAGTACTGCGATGCGCTGGCCCCGTGTCCAGGACCATGGGATTCGTCCACTGCCGGCTTATGGGCCTAAGAAAAGGAAATGCGCATCCCCTACGTCTCACTTGTGGGATACTGTGTTTACTAATACCGTATATACTGTAGCCTACAGAGGCGTAGAGAGGGGGTGCAGTTGTCACCGGGCGTAAAGTAAGGCTGAAGAGGGGTGCAAACTGAAGAAGCAAAATGGTAACTATACGCTTTAAATTAATTATCGAAATTTAGCTTAGACTTTGGACATGTGGCGATTTTGTGCCTTGTTCCCGGATGCAGGAGACCCAGTTTACCCTACTGCTGGCCTATATTCAGCTGCTCTTAACCTCAAATGACCCAACAAGAACTACATTTCCTCTGTCCTCTGACAAATCTAATTCTTCTGTGTCCATCTTGCCTTTCTTTCAGCTCTCTCTCTCTCTCTCTCTCTCTCTCTCTCTCTCTCTCTCTCTCTCTCTCTCTCTCTCTCTCTCTCTCTCTCTCTGTCCCTGTCCGTCGTGTACTACCCTTTTATATCTTTCTGTCATTCCAATCTATCATCTTTCAACCAGTCACGGTCCACTGATTACACAGTCTCTTTTCACACTGCATTTTGTGACTGTATAGAAACAGCAGGCATTAATTTTAACTTGGCTCCCTGAGACCAGGACTACAAAAGGTGAGCTGCATAATTTTATTGTATTGTAATATTCACACAAAAATAAATGTTGGCTTATACAGGACTGGATTTCCACAGGTTGGGGGATCTACATGTATAGACCAAAAGTCAACAGTCCGACCCTCATAAACCCCCTCCCTCCAGTTATCATTATGCCGGATCAGGCTAACCCTAGTTAAACAGCAAACTTTGTGACAAGTTTTGCAAATTAGCACAACTGCAGCATCAGAGCATAAACTCTAGTTTATTTCTGCATTTATTAAGCGCCACTATCTAATGACTAAGCATCAACCGATGGCGCTGAGCAATTGTGAGCGAAGGACTTGCTCGAGGTCCCTCCCTACACAGCAACCGTCAGAGGGGAAGTTCAAACCCGTACTCTACATGTTACAAGCCAAGCGTTCTATCCAATCGGCCACCCTGCCCATGCACAACAGGATAAAAATTGCATTTTTCTCACTTACTACAAACATTCAACTAATCGACTGATAAATGAAAATTTGATTTAATGCAATCAGCAGCTTCCTGCGAAATCAGTCCATCCTGTGTCAAGTTGCTTATGAGTTGGTGCAGCGACTTGAGTCTCGATTCCAGTCGCCGGTTTTTCTGCTGAGCTGCTTTAAGCCTGGTCTTAATTCCGATAATTGTCGACCGTGCAAGGTCGAGCTGGTGCTTGAGTTCCGTGCTACTAGGTAAAGAATAACTGTGCTCCACACGTGCTGGTAAGTTGGGTGGCTGAAGTATCACAATGGTAGAGAATGGAAGAAATGTTGAGCCAGCCACTTGTGATGGAGCAGGAGATTCCACGACAGATGAATTTTCATTTTGAAACGGCAAGCACTTAACAACAGGTTCACGTGAACGTGTGACTTTTGATGAACTTGTGTTGGCAGCTTTGACAACTACAGGTTCAAGTGAACGTGTGACTTTTGATGAACTGGTGTTGGCAGCTTTGACAACTACAGGTTCACGTGAACGTGTGACTTTTGATGAACTGGTGTTGGCAGCTTTGACTGGTGATGCTAGAGTGTCAGCTGACTGAACTGTTGATGAACTGGTATTGGCTGCCTTGACTGTTAATGGCAAAGCAGTGGCTGTCTCGACCATAGACGTAGCAGCATTAACCGTCTTGACTGTTGATGAAGAGGTAGTGGCTGCAGGTGCCACATTCAAATCACTGTGACAATTTTCTGTAGGAGACTTCTGATGTTTCTGACGACCAGGCAGGTTAAAAATAGTTGGCACAGCCCCTGAGCACAAACAAAAGTTCTCAGATTATATATGCTTTGCAGCTGACTGATCAAAATTCTAAAGCATTTGTTCAGCTTACAAAGTGTTAATGGCCAAGATTTAAAGACCATCCATTCCCCCAAGAAATTTAGTGGCTTTTTAAACTTATTTTACTCTGCTAGGTGTTGTACACTTCAATTTTTACCCACCTAAGCCTAACTTCTGGTTTCTCTGACCTACAAGAATTCAATCTGGCTTCTCCAATGGATTATGATTTCAATTACAATTTCACAGACCATTGATTGATGCCTTGGGTGTTACAATAACAGTGCTATAGAAGTCATTAGATTAGAATAGATGATCTGAAATTAACCCATCATAGCACATGAGTGCCGTGAAAATTGTTAGTTTATAGGACTTAATTAGCAAAACAGATCATTAACTCACCAGCGCGTATTCGTACAATGTTGCCAGTTCGATCAAACGACTCGGGTGTGAAGTGGACTGAGCAAACACGTGAGTGCTTAGTTGCCTTAAAGTCTTTCCGATGCATGGCACGTTCCCATTTTTTTGCGACTTCAGGTTTTGAAAACGGAAAGCTGTAAAATTAACACAAAAGTTAAACATCAACAATAGCAAAATCCAATCTGATTACAAATGACTTCTATACCTTCCTATAACTCTGCAGCGCATCTGACAGTCTTGTGTCACCAAACAACAAAAAGGCCAGTATCTGGAAAAGCAAATATGAACCTGGGTTTTGAAACCCAAGTTTTGCAACTGGAATTAAAATAGGCTGCAGCAATTTTTAAAAATCTAATCTCAAATCAAACGGACAAGCTCGATTTAATTTCAAATCAATATTCAAATAAAATTATGACTGCTTATGTTGCCTACAAGTGCATTCACATGATAGCACACCTTAAATATAAATTGTGCCATTTGCGTTTTGTGGCAAGTCAAAGACTATCATATTCCAATGAAATGCTGCCTCAGTATGGTATTCAATTTTCTAGCGTGTGCAATAGTATAGTGGTCAGTGAACTGGTTTTCAAAAACTGGTTCAGCATATATGTGGTTTTGATAGATGTCTAGTTCCACTCCCTTCTTTATATGACTCCTGAAGCTTATCACAACTCCACCAAGCATCTTACTATCTCGTCCGGAGATGTCTAAGAAGGACCTGGAGGTGCACTACAAGAAGAGCAAGAGGCATGTCTTGAGTCAATATCATCGCAAAAGTTAGAGGGGAACAAGAACATTAACATTTTGGATGAATACCCTGTTATTATGCAGTTGCTGGCCAACTCTGGTACCTTCCTAGGTGTATTTATTCTGCAGAGTTTGCGATGGACTTTGGAACTGATCTGAAGCTCCATGTTTCTAAATCACATTTTCCCTTTGTTCTGTGTCCCTTTTCTCTGATCCCATATGGAATTTGACCCGAGCAACCCCCAGTTTCAGCTTGCCTGTCAGTTTACTTAGGCCTAGAAATGACCACTGATTAATATAGTTCTTCTATATTATATAACATCATAACTATGAGATGTCCAGGTCAATATACTGTTGTTTCTTATTCCTCTTGTTTCTTTGTGCTACCACTGTTTGGTAAAATAAAGATTAATATAAAATTTTTACAACTGGTGAATGGCGTGGAACCCATTCAAACGGACAGTGATGGTGAAGGATAAATGCACTGAAAATAGGGATGGTCGAAGCCATGTGGTTGCTAAAGTAAAACATTCACATTTGCATTTACATTAGAAGCTCAGTTACACAGGACCAAATAACATCAGAAGAAGTATCTTCTGAAACCGATAAAGCCGAAAAAACGCAGCAACATACAAATTACTTACGCATGAAATGTGATGCCTTGCTTCCTAATTTTTGGGCAGACAAAATTTTTGCATCCGTATGCAACACAGTTTGCACCGCCATATCTTTTCTTCGCTTTCTCTGCCGACAACCCTCGAACTTTATTACCGTCCATTACTTCAATTATCAACGCGTTACGAAAAACCACACCTTCTCGTAGTTAAAAATGGACGTCAGACTTTCGGTTGTTTCAAGCAACGTGTTTTCATCATTGTGTCACTTTTGTTCTTGCCTAAGGGCCCAAAGAATAAACACGAGCATCCTCTGGGGGGCGATGGGAAGCGTTACTGCCCCATATCCCTAAGGCTGTGTATACCTGCTAATACTCACGCATGGAAAGTTATTCCTGCCGTTCTAGATTCTGGAGAAGCAACGTTCGAACATCCAAAAGCTACACAATTTTTTGTACAACGTTTAGATTTAGATTTCTTTTCTACTTCAGCCATTTCGCACGTTTTTGACATCGTCTACCTGCAAAGATGGCAGCTCCTTGGCGTCAGCCACATCACTTCTTCGGGGTCCTAACTCGTTCTTGCGTAGGGCGTGTTTCATTACTGCTCAGAAAATGGTTCGGGATTACTCAAAGTTTACTCGTGTCGTGGCACAATTGATCGTAATTACTATTTCCCAATATTTCTACAGCGCCCAACGAAAGCTACGTCACGGGAACCAGCTTATTCACAGGCGCTCGGTCAAAACAAATTCTATAGGCAAAAAGGGTTCGGTTTCAGGTCCAGATTCAAAAGTCATGCAGAGAGAGCGTGGCAGCTATGATGGGTGATGTCTGGGATTGGAGCGAAAAGAGAGATAAGCGGAAGAAGGGGAATCAGGATAGGTTAAAAAAGCAAGCGCAGCAAAATGTGCGAGAGGTGGTTAATCTCACGCTATCATTTCATATGCTGGGACAGGTAGTCTACGTGGATCTACCCTGAGGAAGATTCAATTTATTGTTACTGTGAAAATTGTTTTTATTGTCGGTCATGTTATGTTTCGTATTCTCCGCTTTTATCATAAACTGCATCATAGTCAAATTGTATGCCATGTGCTTTCATATGAAATGATAGCGCCTGTTGATCGACCTACTTTTAACCGCAAGTTTTGCTTAGCACAAAACCTGTGGCTTTTCACGACTTTTCGCTTACTCTGCCCGCGCCTGCCTTGTTCCACATCGAAACGAAACGGAACGCCCTAACGATGTTCCGATCAGTAATGGCACACGCCAGTAGAGTAGCTTCCGGTCACTACTGCGGCTATAGAAACTTTCGGGTGGTATAGACTTTTTCGCGTCTAAATCGGTGTTGAAAAAAGAACAAAATGACAGCTTTTGAGGGTACAGATTTCTGCTCTAATTTCATTAATAGCCCGCGGTCCAGAGCAATGGAAGATTATATAGCGCCCAGTTTAAACAAGTGAGTCGAGATGGAGAGAGGTTGTGCAATCCCTTCTGTTGATGTAAGTCCGCCAGATTTGATGAATTTGTCAAAGTATATGGTAGTTTTGTGGAGAGCTTGCT
Organism: Norana najaformis; assembly: GCA_964023275.1. Lineage (NCBI taxonomy): Eukaryota > Metazoa > Annelida > Clitellata > Crassiclitellata > Hormogastridae > Norana > Norana najaformis. The sequence continues at coordinate 32,471,608 of OZ029918.1, read as the reverse complement.
TAATAAAGAAATTAGGGTATACCTATCGGGGACCGGCGTGGCGGACCGATAGAAGGCGTAGCTTATCGTTGTTTAGGTCTTTGTGATTGGTTGTTGTAGGTGTATCATGAAATAGACATCCATTGTGTGAAATATATATATAACATACGCAGTAATGTGTTACTTCATTACATTATCGGGGAACGCTTTTTGACCTGTATGTGGAGGACCTCGTTACTGTCCTCCAGTAGGTTTTTCTTCTGTTTTTTGTGCTGTTTCCTTTAATCGTCTGTGTGCTACCGTGTTAGGTGAATAAAGATATATATATATTTATATTGTTGGTTTCAGCCTGGCTTATTGGGATCGATTTTATTTCATTATATTATTGCAGGCAGATTTTTTGACTTCACATTATGGGGGACCAACTCTACTGAGTTTACAGACTTCGTTCCTGCTCTGACTTTTGCAGGCTGGGTTTGGTTGAAGTTTTTATATATTTTGCTTTACTGGGCTATGTAGACGCCGATGCAGATCGCTTAGTTATTAGATTTTGAATTTCTTGGTTATTTCACACAATGGGATATAGTAATGGATGTCAACTTCATGACACAACTACAACAACCAATCTCAAGGACCTAAACAACGATAAGCCACGCCTTCTATCAGTCCTCCATGCCGGTGCCAAATATTATAAGTATTTTGAAATTAGAACACCAGATATACCTTTCAGCATGCTGGTAGTTATTTTACGTTATACTGCTTACTCGTGACTGCTCTTTAGACAGCTTCAGAGGGATTCATTGCTATATAAGTTTCAAGAAACATAGATATACACATAATGTATTCATATGGTTTAACAGAGTTTTATTTTTATATAACAGAAATGGGTGTTATGCCAGAAGTAGCACAGGCCATTGAAGAGATGGATTGGAGGTAGGATTCCTTGTGCAATCTGTTTAAATTGATCAGTCTTTAATTTAAAATTAAATTAAAAAGCAGCCCTGTAGGATTCCTCGCTTAGTTGATGGACATATGGCATGTTAACACATGCGTTACTTACTTATTTACTTACTGTTGCAGCGCTTTGCACCTTTACAGTGATGTTTGAGGCTTGGTTTACGAAGATTATGGCATGTGGAAAAGTGTTTGGCATGTGCAGATTTCATATAGTACTCTGCTGGAAGGTGTTAACGAAGACTGGTAGATACTGGTAGATAGCCAAGGCTTGACATGCAGTCCCACAAAAGTATGAATCGTACTGACTTGGCGCGTATGTGAGTTTCTGAGTCTGTATATAGCACTTTATTTGAGTTCTGATATTTATGTTTTATGAATGGGACGTGGTGATGTAATGGTATGTTCGATGCCTCGTAACCGGAGGGTCACGGGTTCGAATCTACCTCACGCCACTGCGTAGCGACCTTGGACAAGTTGCTCACCCATAGTTGTCTGTGAGGAAGGCAACGGGAAACCACCTCGCTCATCTCATCCCCGGGTGGCATAAAGCCAATGGACCTACCCTAGGGCAGAAAACTCATCATCATCATGCAATCATATGTTGGAACTTAATATGAATAAAACAAAAAACTGCTGAGTAGTAAAACTTTGGATGGTTGTCCTTAGTGAAGAATAACTTTTCTTTACTATGTTGATGTATGTTTAGCTTACCAACAGATATTCAAGCCGAGGGTATTCCAATGATACTTGGTGGCGGAGATGTTCTGATGGTTTGTGAATTATTGATTTTATCATCATTGGAGTTTCAGTCATATATCAATAGTATAGTGTAATGTTATTGAACATTAATGTTGCACCTTTTCTATGAACAACCTTGGTTATCAAGCAGTTTGATAACTTCCAGTTTGTGCTTCTGTAGCATTCAAACACCAGTGCTACTCAACGTGTCAGTTTTTCTTCATCTGGTTCACCTGGGCCGAGCAGGGAGCACCTCAGAGTATATATCTTGAGGGGGCAGCACTATATAAATGCTCTAAATGAATGAATTAATGAACGAACACATGAACAAGTGAACGAACAGAGGAGTGGTACTGGAAATTAGGAGTTAGTCTCACTATGCTGTGGACAGTACAAACACTTTCCACATATCCATTCATTTCTGCTTCTGTTGAACCATTCATTTCTTTCTAGACATGGTATTGCATACAGCTTCATTGATATTTTGTCTGTTTTGTACATTGTTATAAATTGATTTACTCCTGAATTAATTAAAATCTGCATTTTGTTTTTAGGCTGCAGAAACAGGAAGTGGAAAAACTGGGGTGTGTAACTTTGTTAATTTCTAAAAAATTTCAGTCAGCTAACTGAAAAGCTGTTTATTTTCTACTATTGCATGCTATATTGTTGGTGTTTTTACATGGTGAATTGGTTTGTTCTCACAACTAGTTATTATAACTGCACTGCCAGGAGAGCCATTATGGCATCGTTATTATGTAAATTCTGATGGGAACATGGATTCCAAATGTAATTATTCTTCAGAAGACAACCTTTTAATGCAACTTCATTGTAATAGAGGGCAGCCATGGTAGCCATATGAAATACCATATTACAACGAGGTTGTGTTATGAGGTTGTCTTCAATGGTCATGCGGTTGCGGGTTCGACTCCGCATAATGTCTCTGGGCAGGTTGTTTGTGCACACCATGCCTCTGTATGCCTGAGTAGCAGTGTAATTTGGTACCAGCATAAGCTGGGAAGTAAACGCCAAGTCCTGCGATGCACTGACCCCTTGTCCAGGACCTTGGGATTCATCTGTTGCCAGCTCAAGGGGCAATAAAAGGAGATGAGTGCCTCCCCTATGTCTCACTTGTGGGGTTGAAGAAAGCAAATGTATATGTAAAATGTAAGAATACATGTAATGTAATATATGAGAAATCACTTTACATTATCTTACCTGTTTCTGATGATGTTGTTTTAGGCTTTTTGTTTACCCATCATCCAAATAGTGTATGAAACTCTGAAGGATATACAAGAGGGCAAAGGAAGCAGAGCACATTCAGGAAAGGCAGGTGCCCCACCCCCAGGTAATTAAGATAAAAATGTCTTGTAAGCTAACAGCTTTTTTCATACCATTAACTTTAATGGAATTAGGTTCATTGATTGAATCCTCTGCATATTAGCTTGGACCCCTGGGCATGTGTCTTGATAATTTAGTAGGTTGGCGTAAAAAATATTGTGTAAGTTACTTCATAAAGTTAGCATGATGATTGCATTTTGAGCAAACTTTAATGTCCAACTCTACATATCCCTTTTTTCTAAATGTTTGTTACCGTGGAAGTGTTGTGTAAAGATAAGTTTGATGAAATAATCATATCGTGTCGTAAAAGTCCTGTGTCGCTGCTTTCTTACTTGCGTCCGAACTTGCAGGTGAGGAGAACATCTGAAGAGATTAAAACTTAACTTGTTAAGTATTGTATTGTGTTTGTTTAAAGTGTCTCACAAGTGGAAGATGAACGTGTTCGATAGAACGCCCTCTATGGGTAAGTTTTATTTGGTTGTAAATTTGTTTTAGTTACATTTTTTACATTTGAGGTCTTAATATACTTGACCCTATGCTTTGAAATTTTGATTTCTTGCATTTTTGACAGTAATGATTATTGATCGTGAGGAATTATAGATACTAATGAGGAAAGTGGAAAGCAAGGAGTTATATTGATAGGCATTATCTTGCATTTCTGTTGAAAACTTATTTTCCTTTAAATTTCAGCGTTTGTTCTCTTGACCGATTTGTGCCAAAAGGAGTATCGACACACTTGACCGAATGGCTTTTACCTTTGAAATTCAGATTTCTAGCATTTATATATAGCACTGTTGAATATGATGGAGCATTGGTGCTAGCAGTGGGTAAAATTGTAACGTTGCTGTTTTAGCTATTGATGGCGAGGAGGGACTTTTGTGCCAGAGTCGTGACCCACAGGGATGGCATGGAACGCGTTCAAACAAAGGCGTCACAGGCAAAGGTTTGTGTTGCCCTATCTAAAATGAATTGTACATGTTTTTCTATAGTGACGGTAAGGCACCGACCTTGCTCATTTTGCAATGAATTTTTTGGGTGAGATCCTTCACCATCGCTGCCCATTTTAACGGGTGCCACGCCATTTAAGGTCCCCTTGCAAGTATGTATCTTTGCCACAGGCAGTGTGGTTTTATTTAGCATTTTTTAAAGTTTTTATTCTCTATCCTTTCTCTTTGTTCTCTTCTTTTTCTGGTTTGTTAGTAGTGACTTGTTCCTTATGTTTTTTGTGTTATTTCTTTTTAGGAAAGTATTACTATGAGGCTACGGTCATGGATGAGGGACTTTGTCGGGTGGGTTGGTCAACTGCCATGGCCGCTCTTGACTTAGGAACAGACAAAGAGGGATTTGGATTTGGTGGAACTGGGAAGAAATCCTTTGGAAAACAGTTTGATTCTTATGGAGAGGTATGGAAATGAGTCGTGACTGTAGATGCCACCTGTTGCTTTACAGAGGTCATGAGATGTCAAAAGAAGAGATCACCTTGAAGAGCCAAGTCAAAAATAGAATTTAAGAAAGTTTATCCCTAATATTAGTAAACTCTGCCATGATGATGTTTGTGTAAGTTGCCTGAAACCAATAACTGTTTATTTGAATACTTCCTCAGATGTGTGAGAAGACTATAAATCCATTTAAGAGACAGGCATAGGTATTAAATTTCTTTTATTTAGGGCTAAGTTTGCATCCAAGTGGAAGCCATGAAAGGATCGATATGCCATTTCATGGACCATTATGGCAGTTTGTGGACCATTTTGCTGGTTCATGGTGGTGTAGAGTGTGGGCCACCCAGACGAGGAGTGAAAAGCACTTAACTCTTAAGGATAGGTAAGGTAAGGTATCTGTAGTAATAACTATCAGTATGGTATCAGTATGGCTCTCTAGGTGCATGGTCGTAGAATAGAAGGAGATTTTGGCCAATAAAAGCAATCTGGTAACTATCATATACTGTGTTTCCTTAGAAGTTATAGAGTTTGACAGTGCCACTGGAATGAAAAAATATTTTTTATTAAAATAATTTATAAAGTATTGTCTTTCATATATTGTAGTCGTTTGGAATGAGTGACGTGATTGGTTGCTATATCGATCTAGATGTCAACACGATCAAATGGTCAAAGAATGGTAAAAATGACTTTTTAATTTGTGCATTAAAAATCAATCCAGAATTGTCATTCTGGATCATTCGTTTTGTCATTAGGTCAAGGGTTAAAGGTTAAAACAGTGCAGCAATTGGTGATAGAGTCAAGGGATTGTTAGTGTGAATACATCTAGGAATTTACAAGTCAACGAATACAAATTTAAACCTTGCTATAAGGAATAGTTGAGTGGTAGGACAGTAACACAGGATTTTCTCAAGGATTAATTGCATTATGTTACCTTTGGACTGTGTAATGCTCTTTCCAGGAGTGGACTTTGGTAAAGCATATGACATTCCGAACAGCCTGAAAAATAGTGTTTTCTGCGCAGCAGTTTGTCTAAAGGTTAGACCAATTGCAAACGATATATCTTAACTGGCTTTGCCTGGAGGCTAGACTGCTATAGCGATTAGACTTCTTCTGTCTTTAACTGACATTGCCTAGAAGCTAAAGAAGATGGAAACCTCTGGCATAACTATCTTTGGCAAGAGGCCAGACCAAATGCAAATCATCTGCCAACAGATCATACACTGCAATGATTGCAACCGCACTGATTGAGGCATGTTAGGCAAGGCAGTGACTTTGAACACTCATAAAAAAAGAAATTGATACCAAGATGTAAACACGGTATTGTCAAAATCCATTGACAAGGAAGCGCAGCAGACGATTGGATAGAGCGCTTGGCTCGTAATGTGGACAGTACGGGTTTGAGCCTCCCAAGGCGGTTACTGTGTAGGGACGTTGAGCAAGTCCACTCACAGCTGTACAGTGCAATCAATTGATGTGTGGTCATTAGATAGTGGTGCTTACTAGATGCAGAAATAATAATTATATAATAAGGAAGCAATAAATGGTGCTGGGTTGGTGTGTGTTATGGATTTGTTGAAGGTCTCTATACTGTTCTTTTTAGCCTGCATTGCAAGGCAGGCACTTGATTGATAAGCCAGTTGCTGTGTTGTGCTGACTGTTACTTAAACGTGGCTGTGTGCCCGAACAAAGTTTGAAAATTCTGAGTGAAGTTACCTGTGCTTTATTTTCAGAATGCAGAGTTGAAATTTAACTTTGGTGATACCCCATTTAAAAATCGTCCACAGGTAGGCTGATCTGATCACTTATTTTATTGTATCAGTCAAAGCAAAACTACTGCACTTTGCTGCACAGTTTTAAACTCTAATCTTATGGATAGAAACAAGAATTGTTAACCCTAGGGAGTTTGAATGAACTATTAATATCAGTAGGTATGTTTATCCTATGACACAAAGGTTTGATCGGATTTGTCATTCATTTATGCCGTATTTTTGACACAAAGGCAAATGTTTCTTGAGACGGTCCTCTGACAGGTATTTTTGTTTTCCCAGGGTGATTACGTTGGTTTAACTAGTGCTCCAAAAGACTGCGTTGTTAATTCCACTGTCGCAGGTATGTACGGTAGACTGTGTGAATTCACATTATGCACTGCTGGTTTGTTTTGCAGGAATTGCTATGACCTTTTTAGCCACAGCTGTTATTAGGCTTATTCTCATAAATTTAGAGCATTCTGAAAACCAGTAGTAATTCTTCTAGACCCCAGGCTGCAATGTTGTGTAGCCTCACAGTGTTAAGCATAAGGAATTGGTTGGCACAGCCAGCTATCAGTCCTTTTGGTTGATAGAAAGTTGAACTCTGTTTGATTAATTCTGCTCTTGTTCTGTTCCAGCTACTCCAAAGCTTGAAAGCCATGCTGCCAAGCCAAATGCGCCCTATGCCATCATTATGGAGGTAACCTATTCAGAAATGTTTTTGGCTGGGATTTAAAGTGCCTTGGAAATCTCTAAGTACTGTAAACTTTCAAGAGGTCCTTAAAGGGTAATTTGCTTTACTTTACTGTGTATTGTAAAGTATTTGCTGTACAGGACATACAAGTGGTTTGGCAGATTTTAATGTGTATGGTTTGACATTAGTTATTATTTTTATATTAATTCGTGGTTTGTTTGTGTATTAACTTCATATTAAATTTTGTGTTGTTTTTGTTTTTCAGCCTTCACGAGAGTTAGCAGATCAAGTAAGTTATTTCTGTGTACTAAATTAAACTACTGTAAATATGTATGCCTTTATTTGTGGCATTTGGATGTATGCTGTATGTTATCACTTGTCTACAAATGATATATTCAAAGCAATTCATGTTGTGCATATTTCTTCGTTTTGCAAGTTGTAAGAAGCTACAATAGGCTTTTCAAAAAAGGCTAACGTATTTCTTTACAGATGACTTATTACATGCACTTATTACTTATTATTTAAGGCATAATTGTTTGTTGCTAACAGACGTTGGTACAGATACAGAAGTTCAAAAAGCATCTGACGAATATTAACGTCCGGTAAGAAACTCAACAGAAACTGGTATCACATAGTAAATGTGACTGATATTACCTAATTTTCCTTATTTAAGTTTATTATGAGCAAAATAAATAATTAATTCACATAGTCACACAGACAGTTGTTGATATCTGAGAATGGCAATGAAGAATACAATTACAGAAGAACGAATATTTCAAATGTTGAAATTCTTGGGATGAGGTTTCCATGAACAGATTTCAACTGGGTTTGCTGTGATTTTTTACTATGGCTCCACTTAAATGCGACCATCTATTTATGCCTTGTGCGTTGCGATAAAGTGATGCTACAGAAGTCGTTAGATTAGCCTCGTAAAGAAACGTCACTTGTTTATTATTTGCTTGAGAAACAATAGTCTTGAAATGTGGTCAATTGGTTGAAGGATACTTTAGTTGAATTGTTAAGAAAGGCATTCCAACAACTGGACAACCTTTCCAGATGGTTGAACTGACAGTTTCACTTGACACACAGGGATTCAAATCCTGGTCACACAGGTTAAAGACAGACTTGGTGCCTTTACGAGGTTCCTAAAAGGCGATATATAAATGTTTGGATATATCAGTTTATCACTGTTACCATCCATTTAGTTATGACTGTGGATGAATTTTGATTTCATCTTACTTACTAAGGCGATATATAAATGTTTGGATATATCAGTTTATCACTGTTACCATCCATTTAGTTATGACTGTGGATGAATTTTGATTTCATCTTACTTACAAATGATTTTTCTGAAGTTCCTTTGCACAAACTTAGTTTTTGATTTGACCACCATTTGTTTTGAATGCCATATATGGCCTGATTGTGTTGTTGTTGCTGTGCAGGGAACTGCTTGTTGTTGGAGGCGCCAGTGCTAAAGACCAGGTCGATGCCCTTTACAAAGGGGTTAGTATTGCATCTAGAACTTTCCACTGTGAGGAAGTAGGTACTGTAAGGTAATGTAATTTGATGTGGCATGGTAATATCTTTGGTAGCAAACTTGGTCTGTGATTGTGGGTTCAACCAGCCGAGCAGATTCTGTGTAACAAGTTGTTGTTGTATGTATCACCAAACAGTAGAAATCGGTAGCGGCATAAGCTGGGAAGCAAATGACCTGTTGTTCTGTGCATTGGCCCCATGTCTGCCACCTTGGGGTTCATCCTTTGCCAGCTCTAAGGCCTAGGAGTTGGAAATAGCGGCTCCCTGTGCTTCACTATCTGATAAAATAGCTCTTCTTGCACAATTCCACTTAATAATTGAGCTTATCATGTATAGGACATGCATAAAGCATCCAAACTCCCAGTCTGCTTAGTCTGGATTGTTAGCCTTGTGTTATGCATGCTTTAGTAATGGCACGTTTGGATATGAAGTCTGTGTAATACCCTAGCAGTGCAAGGTATTTCGGTTTTCGTTTTTTCTCATTTGCATGTGCAACAGCTGAATACATCAAAATGGATCAAGTCTTGGTTTAAAAAATGAAAGAATTGTTTCTTTTCCAGGTGGATATTGTCGTAGGGACTCCAGGACGACTGGAAGATCTCATTTCAACATCGAAACTGGAGTTGACTTCGTGTCGATTCTTTGTCCTTGATGAATGTGTAAGCGATTCGGTGTTTTTGTTTAACGTTGCCCTTGTAAATTTTACGTATAATTTGGATCTTGAAAGAGTGTTGAACAATATTTATATCAATGTTTAGCAGAAGTTTAACAGTTTTCGTTCGTATATTTCTGTCTGATTAGGATGGCCTTCTGTCGGCCGGCTATGGAGATCTGATAAGTCGAATTCATAAACAGATTCCGCAGGTGACGCCTGATGGCAAGCGACTGCAAATGGTCGTCTGCTCAGCTACACTTCATTCGTTTGATGTGCGCAAGATGGCGGTAAGTTAACTGAGTTTACTGGAGAGTGCCGATTGATCTGAATCTTGTAAATGTGTAGCGTAATAGAATAAAATTTACATTTTTTTGTATGACACCATTTCAAGGAAATTCCTCAGGTCCATGGCTTTGAGTATTAATGTTGATTCTTACAGTATTGTTTATCATAAACCTTGTACTCTAAGTTATTTCATACCTTAATCTAAGAAATGTCTTTCTTGTTTGTGATCTTTCCATGAATTGCTGAAGACTCTTGTTTAGCAAAATTTTAACTGTCTTTCAATTATAGCTTTTTGTCCAATATTTAAATTATATTGGATAGTAAAGAGATGATTTATTATGTTTTTCCATCTTTAATTTTCTAAATCTAGGACAAACTGATGCATTTTCCAACGTGGATAGATCTGAAAGGCCAAGACAGTGTTCCGGAAACAGTTCATCATGTGGTATGCCATTCATACCTTACCTTTTTTTCTATCCGACATCTAAGTAAGTAAGTAATGCATTTGTTACCACACCATATGCCCATCAGCTGAGCGAGGAATCGTAGGCATAGGAATCATAGGTAGAACTACTTGCAGGGCACATTTCAAAGGCTCTTAAAAGGTAGTATATAAATAGGTGGTTAGATTACATTACAAGAGTAAGCACTGAGAAAGACTGTTATTGAATCCACCCTGTTACCTGTACTGCATGTTTCACATTCCCTTCAGTGCTGTGTCATTGGGGTTAATTCCTGTTCCCTGTTGGTGTAGAATTGTAGACACCTTTCTGTCTCTGGACTGTCACAGATGAAGCACAAATAGGGTAAAATAGAAGCACATTTGTCACCTGACTCCATCTGTTGCTCATTTCCTAGGTGCCATCTTTCACCTGAAGCACCTGGACCATCTTTCCTTGTTGGAGTGGTGGCATAGCTGAATAAAAAATTGTTCATGTAGGACACTTGGGTTGGCCATATTTTACCAGTGCATTGCATTTGTTTGAACTGGGACTGTTTTACACTCATGGTTGTTTACTGTACTCACATGAATGGCTAGAAGTTGCTTTCTTGTGAATGTTTAGAAGTTATTTTGTTGATTCCTTGTTCAGTCACTGCAGAGGTAGAGGTGTCTTCTGTTGCAGGTTTTGATGGTTGATCCAAAAACTGACGAATCCTGGAAAACGCTGAAGCCACACATCCGGACTGATGAGGTTCATGCAAAGGACAGACTCAATCCAAGCATCGAAACGCCAGGTACAGTCTTCTAGGACTTCTCTGGACCAGGTCCACTCAGCATGAAACCTTTTATGGCTGCTTTTAAGAACATCGTTTACTAAGGTGAAGATGGTAGTGAAGCTCCCAAGTGCTATAGTGGAATGTAGTGGAGGTGCTCATCTCCTTATCTATGAGATCCTTGAGCCGTTAATGGATGAATCCCAAGCTTCTGGTCAGAAGGCCAATGCATCACAGAACTTTTGCCATTTACTTCTCAGCTTGTACTGGTACCAGGTTTTGCTTGGTAACAGAGACTTGTATGCATGAACAACATACACAAGGTTGTTACATGGAGTCCACTTGGCTGTAGTGAACATATAACTTGAATTACAAACCCAGTGCTCTACCAGACAGACCACTGCTTACGTATGCAGGTCTAATTAATGAAAGATGTTCTGGACCAACGGTTTTGGTCCAGAACCAATATCAGACACACTGAAGTGAAGGAAGCTAGGACCACTGCTTACAGTTTTCTGTAGTCACTAAAAGTTAGGGGGTGCTGTTGGTTTTTGTTGCAATTCTTTCCCTGCGTAGTTTTAGGGACTTGTAAAATAGTGAACTGTATCACTTAGGGTTTATGCGTATGTTGTAGAGATGCTTTCGGAGGCGGTGAAGTTGCTGAAGGGTGAATACACAGTACGAGCGATACAAGAGCACAAGATGGATAAGGCGATAATTTTCTGCAGAACGAAAGTTGACTGTGACAACATGGAGAGTTATCTGATCAGCAAGGGAGGAGGTAGAGCGACTTCCAGAATTGTTATCCTTAGGCCGTGGAGTTTCCGACGTCTTTTGCATTCAACTGTTCTATCTCTAGGGTGATGGCTGTATTTATGTATGTATGTCTGTCTGCCAGACTCTACTCTCCATTCATTTTCCTCCTGCTGCCTTCTGTACTCCGATCTAAAATGCAGATGTAAGCTTAAGCTTATGTAGATGCGACGTTGGTACATATCTCTTACTTTAAACTAAGTGCTTTGTTAATCTTCAGGAAAAGGAAAGAACAACGCGTTTTCTTGTGTCTGTCTGCATGGTGACCGTAAACCTCAAGAAAGGAAAGCAAACCTAGAGAAGTTCAAGGTTACCTGGACTTGCAGAATCAGTTTTAAGTCTTTCGTTTGGCCTCAGTAGCATTTATTTATTTATCTATTTATTGTCATCCGTAATCAGATGTCGATGTGTTCGATGAAATAGTCTCTGTTTTTATGAAGATCTAAAGTTCTTCTCGCTTATAACCGTTGTAAGAACTTCACTGATGTGGTAGCTTTGTGTTGGACATTGGCATAGTAGCTTATACAGTGGTTTGGTTTGACTTGTATGTGAAAGCCTGCCATTGGAGACATTTCCTGTTTTCGAGCCTCGTGTACTTGTGAATGAAGTTTTTGTCCCTAAACGAACTATTCATTGTCTGTGCTAGGAATGCTTTTGAGAGGCTCCTAGATGGTGCTGTGTAAATTCCGAGGTAACTAACTAACTGATTTGCTGGTGTAGCATCTTCCTTTCACGTTGGTGTTTGGTTGAGGTTCTGGTCCTTTTATTATTCACTGTAGCCTACCTTAATTGTCTGTGGCTTCTCAGATCTTCTGTGTGATTATGGACTGAAGTTTGACCATTGATTAGTCTAGGTCTTTCTTGGCCTCTGGCAGAATTTGTTTTTTTTTGTTATCTTTTAGAATAGCGAGGTGAAGTTTCTTATCTGCACGGACGTGGCCGCACGTGGCCTTGATGTATCTGGTTTACCCTACGGTCAGAACCTGTTACTGATTTCATATTATTTCATATTAGTGGTAATGGTCTAGCCAGAAGTATCATGTCAGAGGGTAAGAAAGCCAAGAAGATACTTGAATAAGTGTTTGTGTTTCTCCATTGTAAGTTTTAGGGGGTGAAGGTATAACTGATTCTCTGGTATAATGAAATACAATGACCAGCATCACTGAGTTTCTTAAAAGTTGCTTGTCAATTTTCAGATGCATACATATATATGCAGACTTGCATATGTACATGCATGCATACGTAACAGTAGACCTGTGTGCTTATATACGTTTCTGTTTTCTTTAGCACTAAATTGGCCTTGGAACTTAATCTGTAGGTGCTGGGGTTTTCAATCAGTTAGCCCCAGAAATAAGGTTTGGGCATAGTATTCTGAAGACCAGTTGGTGGCAAAGTTTGAAAATTAATCTCCCAAGCTTTGTCAGTTTATTTTGATTTCCAAGCTACTCCATCATCAGGTCTTCTGATTACCCTGAGTGGAACTTTTTAAAGTAATCAGTAATTTATCGTTGATGTATCTTCATGTGACCTAACTTCTTTTTATGTGCCAAGTTAAAAAAATAACTGTTCTTTGGTGTTTTTAGTCATCAATGTTACTCTCCCGGATGAAAAGCAGAATTATGTCCACAGAATCGGTAGAGTAGGGCGAGCTGAAAGGTTTGCTTCCCCTTAATTATTATTCCGTTAATTATTTTAATGAATGTTTCATGCATACTGATGCAATATATTCTGAAAACTTGAACTCCTGAAACTCCATCACCACATAACCCCACCACCATATTAACACTTCCACCACAACTTCACCACCACATAGTCACCCATACCATAGCACTGCTGCTGCAGCTCCACCACCCCATAGCTATACCACCACGAAGCACCGCCACCGCAGCCTGGCAACACCACCAATTGAATTGGTGAATAAGTGATTAATTAACGAATGATTAACGATGAATTTATATGTTATATTTATGTACCACCACTATCATGTACTACGTACAACTGTCAATTGTCTAGGCAACAATCAGCAACATCTGAACAAGCAAATCTTGCAGTTCTGGTTCTGTAGATGTTAATTTTGGTTAATTGCTATTATTTTGTGATGAATGAAGTATTTCCTTTTCAGAATGGGTCTGGCAATTTCATTTTCTGCAACTGTGAAAGAAAAGGTTGGTTATTTCAACCATTTGCTTGTTTTTTTTCTTGGAAATATATTTGATTTTTAAATGATAGCTCTGTGTCAACAGAGATATAAGCCTACCAGGGAAATAAGCTAGCTTAGTGGTTAAGCCCAAATTATGTCGACGTTTGAATGCAAAGGGAAAATCTACACAGTAATAACAAGAGTTAGGTTTTCTTGGTATCACTGTCAGCTTGACCCTCGGATCCTGGCCTAGCACCAAAACATCTTCACTCTTGCAGACTTGATTTGTTATAGCACTGATTAATAAGCTGGTCTCTGATGTGGCTTTTGTGTTGCTGTGAAGTTCTTTGGATGTTCACGTTACAATGCACATTATTAAGCAATGTACATTGGTTATTTCTTAATTGACCATTCAACTCTAAGACCGTTCTTTGAAGGGCTGCAACCAGATAGAGCTAGTTGTTCTTGGGATCACATTTTAAGCAATGTACATTGCTTGAAAGAGTCCTCAACTCAACAATTTCTTCTAGTAAGTAAGCATTTTTAAACTTAACATGCCATGTGTCCATCAGCTGAGCGAGGAATTGTAAGACGGCTGCCAAGATCTTTTTGCAGTTGACATCACAGTAATGTATCATAGTTCCTGTGATACTTTACACTGCATGATCTTACATTACTGCTCTATATTTTTTTAAATTACCAGATTCTCCACTCTTTCTTAAGATGTTTCTGTTTCAACTTGCTTACCCACCATAGCCTGACCTGACCTAGTTTCCCTGACCTGTCTGGTTTTGACTGGACTTTACAACGGATTACAATTTTCATACTATGGTTTCATGTAAAGTGACTATCAATTGATGCTTTGTGCATTATGATAACGATCCTAAAGAAATAACGATGCTAAAGAAAACATTAGTTTAGATTTAGATTCTTTGAACTTAAGAATTTACAGTAAGAGACATTAAAATCTTGACTGTTCTTACAATAAGGTGAAACTTCTCTTTGAAGGTTTGGTATCACTCGAACTGTGCCAGCAAAGGCAAGGGCTGTTACAACACGCGACTGACTGATGAAGGAGGCTGCTGCATCTGGTACAACGAGCCACAGGTAAAATGTAAATGTTCAAGTTTATTATAGCAACCAAATGGCCTTGATCATGCTGATTTTTCAATGAATTTATTGGGTGAGATCCTTTGCCATCACTGTCTGAATGAGCACCATGCATTTAACATCCACGTTTACAGATCGTGCTAGCCTGAGATTTAAATCTCTGAAATAAACCACGACCCAGACACGAACTGGTCGCGCTCAGCTATGACTTCATTGTCTAGTAGTAGTTTATTTGCAGCTTAGAAAAAGGTGCTGTATAAATGTCCAGTTACATTGTATTACATTGCACAAAATAGAATGCGTGGAAGCCTACATTGATTTATAGCAAAGGCCGTCTTCTGTAGCAGTTTTCAAGTTTGAAATTTATGCTATCATGTGCTATAAACTGCACTCAGTTTTATCTGCCTGCATTAAGCTGGCAATGATTGCTTTTTTAATGGAGAGGAATTAACTGACAATAGAGCAAACAATCTAAGAAATGACTACGATTCTCTGGGACTTCGAGAAGGATTTAAATTTGGATAAGTCACCATTGATTTATATATGACACATGTACACTGTTTTAGCCCTAACTGTGCATAATTTTTGTAGCTGCAGTTTGTTTTATATCAACAATTTTCAAGATCGATTTTCTCAGAAACAGTTTTTAATTGGTCATCTTTAGAATTTTAGTTCAATAGGTTTTTGGGCACGCAATGAAATAAAATTTTGCACACTTGTCCCAATGAACCCCAGCTTTCATACCTTTCTCCCAGCAGATCACATATACATGTCATTATTTAATCTTTGATCATTCTTTGCCATTGTAGTATCTTGCGGACATTGAGGAACATCTGGGCGTGACCATTGACCAGGTTGATACAAGTCTTAAAATTGCAGCTGATGAGTTTGATGGCAAAGTCACCTACGGACAGAAACGACGGAATACAGGTAAGAAGATCTCACCTGCAACCATTCATTAACATTTGCAAAGTACGTGTAGTACTGGAGAATTTCACTGCGGTTCCTTGCTCAGTTGATGGACATATGGCTTGTCAACAAATGCATTACTTACTTACTCAGTTCCATTGAAATTTAGTGCCATGTTACAAGTAACACAGAATCCAGTATGCATCATTGATAGTATGTTACTTTGTAATTAACAGTACATAAAACATGTGTACCACTACTTCATCTCCTTCAGCTCAGTAGTAAACTCTACTTTTCAGAAATGCTGAATACTGTGCATGTATAACAATGTGTAAAATACATGTGTAACACTCCTCGTTTGTGATGTTTGATATAATTCTATAACTGGTCTAAAATCCTTTGTATCAGAGATTGAATGCTCTATGTAAATGGTCTGAACTTTCCAGGATCTGGTTACAAAGGTCATGTGGAAATGCTGGCGCCAGCCGTCAAAGAACTTGCCGAACTTGAAAAGAAAGCACAATCTTCCTTTATCAATATGTTCTACTTGAAGCCGTTCCTTTCCAGAAAGTAATTCGACTTGGACTTGGCGATTTTCAGACAAACCTGCTTGATACTCGTCTTTAGTGAATCTTGGTTGCTCTCTCTGACGGCCAGATTGACATCTGCTTCTGTTGAAAAGTGATAAAACCTCTCATTTATTTCTTGTCTTTGTGGACAACCAGAAGTCCGTCTAGTTGAATTGTTTTGCTTTACTTGGTGGTTACTATCATAAAAAGGCAAATGCAACAAACCACTTGTTTACATACATCTTCAGAACTGGACACAGAAGTTGTCCTGGGCTGAAGGATTCTAAGGCTGACTGAAGTGCAATGGATATCTAGATGCTTTCCAAAGTTCTTGTACGTGTACTCGTATTCCTACCCCTGAAGGATGGCGGGTTAAATTGGCCCAGTCCTTCATGCTGTTCTTCACTGTGATTATTATGATTTCTGCATTTATTAAGTGCCACTATCTAATGACTAAGCATCAATCGATGGCGCCGAGCAATTGTGAGTGAAGGACTTCCTCCAATACTCTACACAGTAACCATCTTGGACAAGTCATATTATCATTACAAGCCACACATTCTAACCAGTCGGCTACTGTGCCCCACAATCATATCCACAGGACCAAGCTAACAGCCCAGGAGCACATTCTTGACTGTTTGACAAGATGGCTGTTTGGTATGGACATGTTCAAGTCTCTTTGGATAGGCAGTCTTTATGGACTAAGCACATTCTTAAAAAATTGTTATCAAAGAGCCATGAAACACTGTCTAAACGTTGAAACTCATTTATTTGATGTATGGACTTCTGTACAAATTCATGAAATCTCAGATTCAACTGTACAAAAAGCAGGAAATTGTACAAAGCAACATGATTTACAGACCAGACTATATACATACCATGCACTCTGTGCTCTGAATATGATATAAAATTTCACTCCTCATCTAATCCAAATATTTACTACACCAACAGTTTAACAGAACAATATCTATAAAGCTCAATAGACCTACTGAAAACCAGTATTTTACAGTCAAGTACAAATTACTGTCCAACAAGCAATTCAGAACGACAGCCATTCTTAAGGCAAATTATTTGCTCGAGACGCAGGTATCATCATCACTAAGGTCTACCATTTCATTTTCTGTCACGGCTTTGCAATACTTACAATAGGTTTTAAAACAATACACCTAGAATTCCATTAACCTCGGTGCAAGTGATGGGCCAACTTGACGATTCACGTAGTCTACAAATATTCATTTGTTGCCTGTGTAATCCCAAGGACTACATGTACTTCAAAAACACAGCAAATATTAGTACATGCAATTACAACCGAAGTCTTGCAACGACCCTAACAGAAGTGAAATACTTGCAGAAGCCATCTGGTGACAAAACTTGTGCAATTTTTTAATTACCATACAGATTATGGGCATTCTTTAACAACTGGGTAAGCCTCAGAGCAGTAACACCTGATTCTATTTTTTCATAATATATTCTTTGTATGCCTGAATTATCGTTATATCGCTGCCTGTTTATCGAAGATGGACACGTCTGGATGTGCCAAGTGTCAAAGCTGGCTACATCGAAGGTCTAAATTTAGAAATTTAAATGACTTCCGGAGGACCAGAGCTAAATATATGAGCTATTAAAATATGCGGCAATCACCTTATATGTAAATGTACACGTTTTCAATAGTGACTGTATGGCCTCGACCCTGCTCATTTTTCAATGAATTAATCAGGCAAGAAACCACGACCACTGCCCATGTATGGACCATGCTAGCCCAAGATTTAAATCTTTCAAATAAGCCACAATCGGGATAGAACCAGTGTCGTCATGCCCAGAGGCGCCTTGACGTATGCATAAGCTAAGCAGACCAGCCGTAACAAAATCCATATTCAGAAAGAATGCATGACAGATTGTCTAAACATTCATACAAACAACAATAAAAGAGGCTACAGAACTGTAATTAGCCCCAGAAAGGTTTATTTTAAACCGATTTGCTCACGAAACTGAACTTGTTCAAAATAACTCCTGCCATTACAAACTTAATAACCTGTATGTCAATTAGCCTGTTGGCTCCTAGGTTCTCGTTCTTTCAAAATCAACGTAACGGTCGAGTTTCTACGCACCTCATCAGCATTGCTAGTTCTGAAAGGCACTGTCCATGATTAGTAGGCTACCAGTGGTAACACCAGTCCAACAACAGAATAACCTAGTTTTTATTGCTGCTAGGTTCAGTAACGGATAAAGATTCAAATGCTAGATTAGATGCAGCAGAGAAAGGCTCACACATTACCACATAACTTTTGTGCACACCTATGGTAACAGCCATTATTATTATTATAAGTCCATTTGTAAAGTACAATACAACATAACTAAATGCGTCCAAACAGCTATAGGGGACGCTAGTAGGATGACAAAGAGACGATCTCTCAAAAACTCTCCAGTGATAACGTGAAGCATGGTGACAGTCATGTTACCATAGGTATGTTCTCCAAAACAAGCAGAAAACCAGCATTAAATGCATTTGAAACAAGACAAAAATCAAACACAAATGTCTGCTGAAATATGAAAACAACTGCAGCACATTTGACAGTAAACAAGAGGTGCTACATAAATGACCTGATAATTAAAACTACAATATCCAAACAAGTTAAACCAGATGAAAGAGCGGTGAGAGTGAAACTGAACATCACTCAACATGTCAAGTCACTAAAATAAGTCTGAAAACAAGTCATTTAAACAAGTCATCAAAAAGGATATTATACCATAATGGGTTATAGTAGAAAACCTTGGGCTGCTAACTTAAACTCTAATGGCTACATATACCGAACTTCAAATGAAAACAGTGAATACTGCCACAAGAAAACTTATTTAGTTCAGCGAAAACTGAACATCTTAACTATGTGTGATGACATATCGAGTAACAATTGCCATTTATTACTTAGCAGATAAATTTCCAAATCCATGTGCTTTAGAAATCCATACCTGAATAAGGTTATTAGCTAGTAGCTTAGCAATGACACTGCGGGCGTCTGACTGCCTACCTGTTTTGCCCTTAGATCTCAACCTGGAACAGAACCTGACCTCATCTGCTTACCGATTTCAGTTTGACTAAGCACCCGTTATAATAGGGTGGTTCTCACGTTGTAGCTTCCCATGGGCACTGAAAAAATTTCAAGTTTACATGTAATTTAAGTAAAGTGATTCACTAGTTGCATACCCATTTGACAATGGTTTCACAGCTTGCCTGAATCACACACTGGTGGTGAATGGTGTTTATGGCAGAACTGGGCGTTTTCTGAATAACACTTCATTCTACACAAAAAAATGCACATACACAGCTCCCATCTGCATCACTGCATTCACAAGTTGATGCATACCGGTTGCCTAGAACACTAGCCATCGTAATCGTAATCTCGAGATTTCTACAGCGCCCAACGAAAGCTAAGTCGCGGGAACCAGCTTATTCACAGGCGCTCAGTCAAAACAAAATCGCTAGGCAAAAGGGTTCGGTTCCAGGCGATCCAAGATCCAGGAGTCAGGCAGTCAGAAAGTCGGACGGCTACGGTGGATGATGTTTGAAATTGAAGCGAAAAGAGAGATAAGGGGAAGAGGAAGAAGATAAGGGGAAGAGGATCCACACCAAATGCTTCAAACATTTAATTAAAACGCAATTACTTGCACCGGCTTCCCGTGCGTTATTCGAGTCACAAATGAGACACACTACGCTGCAGTGCATTGAAATTTCGCCCATGCCTTTCTACAATGAAAGATACACACATATTTCTTAGCTTCCTGTTTGCAGCCCGGCGTAACCCGTCTTCAGACGGTATGTGATCAACACGTCTTTTGCTATTTTCACAAAGCCACTGAGTCAGTTTTATCCGAGACGGTTACACTGTGCAGTATAATGGAGGCGTATCTGGGGCATAGTGCTTACGTCTGTTTCAAAACAACACGTAGACGTGCTTCCTTCCTGCACGTGCTAATGCGTATCTACAGCACAATCTATAAGCGGAAGGCTTGCTCGAACTGACACGCTAAATGCCTTGGTAAACAATAATGTTTTTCATCAGATCATTATCTCTTCATAACACGTCAAGTGGCGTCGACTTCTGAAATTATTTGTCCAATCACCGAGGATTTGAAGTCAAACGGACAAATAGATACTGTTATGATCTAGGATGTAGGATAAAGCAGGCTAAATGTTTGTCTGCTAAATTTAGAGGTTTACAGCCCCTTCTGATTCCGTTCTGTTGAACAACAAGTTCCTCAAAACAACTTGAGCATCAGTGACCGCATTGTGTGCAACCACATACATACACAGGAACCTCCTTGTAATGCCGTCTACAGGAGCCATACAATGAACTGCCTTATAATGGTATTATCATAAAACAGTCCTTTTCTAAGCTCAGCTAAATCTGGGAGCCATGTCTCTGACGACTGTACCCTATTCTGTTCGAATACATACTATAATGGGGTATAAGGAAGCTCCAGTGCATTTATTATTTGTCCCCAAAAAGGGAAGACGTGACGATGTTGACTTTATCGACGATGACAATGAAGTACAGTTCAAGAACACTGTTCAAAGGCATCTTTCGTCCAATAACAGCACAAGACGGTAATCTAAAAGAGACTTGAATAGGCTTCCAGAAAGACTGCAACTACTCAACCATTTTTTATTTTAAATTTGGTCGAATCAGTCTTGAAAATGAAATGTTGCTTGCCATCAAATGCAGATCGCGTTTGATTTAACGCGGTTTATGAGTTCGGTTTTAATTATGCTCGTGAAATCGTCGTTCAAACCAGATCGATACATTGCAAAGTCCAATGATCCTACAGTGGGACTATCATAAACTGCTCAACAACCTGCCTATTCAGATCGATCAGGTAAGAGCGTTGCAAAACCCAAACTCACAAAAGTTCCACCATATAACACTTCTGTCACACCAACAGCATCAACTACGACAGTGCAAAGCACTTCAACTGAACACCACTTCATTCTAAGGCTGCTGCAAAACAGGTTATGTACGTCCAAATGCAAACAATCACAGTGTGCTACGCAGCTTTACAAGCATTTGTAGCAACAAGCAAACGAACACAGGTTCCCTACTCTGAAGAACAAGCTTGCCAAAGTATGACCTACTTTTAATGTATAGAAGCATGAGCTACACCAAAACAAAACCACTGAGGATTGGCTAAGGTAAGGTAAAGTGACATAATGCAAGGTAAGAAACAAATAATTCATTATGTACCACTGCTAAGCAGTTTAAAGCTCTTACAGCAACCCTCTGATAACCAGTATCGATATGTTACTTTTGAGGTGCTCTTAAATGTGCAGAACAAATGCTAAATTTTATTACATTACACAATGGATGGGTAGACAGGAAATTCAGAATTGAATTTCCTGCAATTTCCTGGCACACCTGCAATCAAATCACAAGCTCTGTGCCGCCAGTCCATCGTTATCTGAAGGAACTATTGCCCTTTATATGTAAGTATGTATGGGTGCATGTATGTGCAGTTGTATTTGTTTATGCTTGTGTATGTATCTGAAAATTCATATAGCGCCTTCCTGCATCTCTCAAAGGTGTTGTGGCCTTGTCTGGTATGGTTAGCTGCAGCTCTGCCAGATACGTGGCAGAAGCTGAACTGCACATTGCTTTAGCTTGCACTCGTATTACAGACATTACCTTTTGACTTGATCATTACGCCATCTGTCTGGACCTCCATCTTTGATTACCACAGGTACTGCTGGCACCTTATCCTTTGTTTAGAAGTCTCCCCTTTTGTCTGGTAACCTTTGACCTGAGCTCCTTGGGCTTTCTTTGCCTCTTTGACGTCAGCGCTTCAAAATCGTTCTGTTTGATCGTGATCTTGTGTCGTCAGATCGGGAGGGCATCTTGGGAGTTTCTCTTCAAGTGGCGCTATACAAATTCGTGAATACAGCTACGGTATTTACAAAGTCACGACAAGATAGAAACCTTCAACCACTGAACCCCAAGTGCTTTTGGAATATACCATGCCACTGCGCATTCCATGCAGGTCTAGTTAAAATCTCTGGCCGATTACCTACAGTTTTTGCATGCATAGTCACATCTGTGCAACAGAAGGTGAACTTTGCCCTTGCCTATAATAACTGCGTACATACATCATAGCCGAAAAAACAACTGGGACCTTCTTTATGTCATTCTCAATGATAGCAACCAATACATTAGCCAAACTTACGACCAAGCAAATTAGCCAACTCAGTAAAACAAGGTACCAACCAGACTGAGAATACAGCACACAAAACCGGAAAACATGATCCCTCACAGTCACATTCACTGGGCCCATCGTTGGCTGGTGGCATGTTGCTGGCCTGCTATGTACCCAATCAATGTGGCTGTCTGTTCAAACTGGAACGTTCTTTGGGGAGTATTTTCATTTCATCAGGTAACTCTGCCTCTTTCTCTTTCATTGTAAGGATTTCTCTTTTGCCAGTGAATCCCTCTAAGCAGATATTTTGAAAAGGGGAACTATATAGTAAATATGGATCGTTTAGCAAAAGCACAGCCGTGGAACAACGGTGCAACCAGATAACAACAACAGGCAACAACACTGCTATAACAGCAGATGGCACTCCAAAATCAAAACCACAATGACCGGTTGAATTCAGAAACATATCTGGTGTGTCACCGGGAAGAAATCTGCAGTTGAAGGAGACAACAGAACAGACAACAAGACATCACATAGGATGATTTCTTTGTTAAGATCACCGGTCATTCTGACCATCACAGAGTCACATCTTCCATCAACAAGGTCCATTTTCCAGGCTCAAATAAATCTCCAAATACATGCAGACAAACAATGCCATATCAGCAGTTAAACTGTTACAAACAACCTCAATATGGACCATCTTCTCAACGATTTCCAAACACACGGAAGCTAACTGGTTTCAGGTCATCCACCTTAAAGGATATCTTGTAGGTTGGGATTTGGAGTCTGCCTGATCCATGCTGCACCTTTTCACAATCCCTTCATGCAGACTTCCTTATTGGTGATGGCAGCTCAGGAGAAGCTGACTGCCAATCAAAGGCCATTTCAGCCTATCTTACGTCACTCCTCTGACATGCTTAAGCTCCTTATGAGGTCCTTCAAAGGGGCTGTATAAATATGTAGATATATATATATATCTACATATATGCACGCATATATGCATGCATACATATGCAACCCGTATCCTTGTAGTTTACCGCCCATCATACTTTTCATCATAAACAAGGGCTCTGTGTTGTCACTGTAGGTTTTTGTCGCCAGGGCAGAAGTGCCACCAACGAGTCTCCCTTGAAAGAACACCACATAAATTGTGATTACAATCACAATTACCTATTCTCGTACTTCACCTGCGCTAGAAGGAAATCTTTCTTTTCTATGGCTTCTCTTGGTAAATAAGAACTTGAGCCATGGCTGCAGAGCCCTATAGAACAAGTATTGGCTCATTTGATACTCAACACTGGCCTGGCAATCATCCACCAATTTCAACACAGTTTTCAAAACCTATAAAGCAATGGAATGACGTTTCCGTTAACCAATTTCATCATATAGTCAAGTTTTATAAACCAATTTCACCATACTGTCAAGTGTAATAAACCAATTTCACCATACCGTCAAGTTGTATCAAACCAGTTTCAACATACTGCCAAATTATATAAACCAAATTAACCAAGGCATGAAGTTCTGTAAACCAGTTTAGCCAATGGGTACTGTTTAAAAAAATAATTTCACCAAGAGTAGTTTCATACATCAATTTTATCACAGTCAAGCTGTGCAAACCAATCTCAGCCTAAAGGAAAGTTCTGTAAACCAATGGAACTATGAAGTCATGTTCCAAAAACCAATACAAGACTAAACAAGAGCCTTTCTGCATAAGTATCTCGGCATATAAGCCACCGTCAGCAATAAATTGCCTGGCAGCTCTTCTTAATCAGACAACTACTGCATATGTAAGTCTACAGCTCACATGCTGTTTCTTTTTACTGTACACAACAGCTGCTACCAATCAAACATTTACTGTTCTACCTGCCCCAGAGATAGAGAGACAGACAGAGAGATGCAGAGACAGAGAGAGAGGCAGAGAGAGACAGACAGGCAGACAGAGGGAGACAGATAGAGAGAAGGAGACAGACAGACACACAAACAGACAGAGACAGAGTTTTCCCTACAAAAGCAATTTGTTGTCACAAACGAAAACTTCTCATCAAGCAAAGCTCCTTAGTCCTTTTACCTTGTCAGAAAAACACTGACATTATAACTTCCTCTGTTTTCAATCTAAACGGAGGAGCACAAGTCGTTGTTAATGACACCAACCGAGCAGTAGATCCAGAGGGGTCTACAGTGTAGCAGAAAAACAATTTGCATAAACGTATGCCAAGTTTATTGAAGGGTTCGTGTGTCCATTACCAACCGGCACCCAGCCAGCAACATTCAAAGGGCCTACACCTGGCCCATATTTGCCACTGGTTTCCACCTGTGGCCCAATGCGGGCCCAACAAAAGGTGGCTTTTAGAGACGTAGGTATCTAAGAGTATTGACAAATACATATATACATTTCACTTTTAGACACCTGCCCAACTCCGCCACTGCCTTGTTTGGGGGTAGTGCCAGTTCCAAGCCTGGATAAAGGAGGAGGGCGACGGCAACGGCCTTTGATGCCATAAGCTGTCGTTAAACTGAGGAACACACACATACCTGCCCATAAAACTCATAATAAATCTTTAAGTTTTTTCAAGTGAATCACAATCGGGATACAGAAAAGATTTTGCACATTTCGTATGAATCAACCATGATTTCTACCATGAATCACAAAACTGGGACTATACACAATAATATTCAACTGTTAACAAACACCAAGAAATTCCGTACACCATGCAAGCCAAACAATAAAACACCAACAAAGAACGTCGTTCAAGTTTCAGTATGCTGCAAAAACAAACAAAGATGCTCCTGTGACTTTTAAAGCTAATCCAACAACAACATTACACGTATTGTATCTGCCGCAAACAATGGAAACAACGTTACTACTTTCAGTATTCGTGTCAGGATTTTTGGTGTAATTGCTAAAACCCTGTCACCACAAACTACTGTGGTCCAGTAAAGCAGTTGTACAGCGATTTTACGAGCTTCTAATATGGTGCATTCCAAATATTCAAAAACATGATCATATACATGTAAATATACATAAAATAAGGTCAGTGTAGAAAACACAAAGCTTTTGAGAAAGTTCATAAAAGCTGCTATATAAGCAACTACATATATATATATATATAATATATATATATATATATATATATATATACATATATATATACTAGTTTTTATTGTTATTTTGGCCAAAACACTGGGCCAAAATAACAATAAAAAACTAGTAACAAATAAGTTTAAAGTCTTAATGTCACTCCAATTTATGGGCACATTTGCCGACCGCAACGAACATACGGCATGCTTTGTTTACTCTTCATTTTTATATTCCCTTACAATCATTATTACTCAGATATTTATATCATGCTAACATAAGAATTTATTACATAGTAATGAATAATGAATTTATTAAAATTATCGTATAATGACAACAGCCTTAATGCAGTGGTGGCTCAAGTATTGCTTGCAAGGGGCATTTCCAGAGGGCGCCACATTCTGGCAGTCCACCATTCACAGGTCTGGTCTGAGGGGCACGGGCATATAACCAAGCGGAGCGCAGAGGGGGTGAACCACCCTCAAGCCTGTAGCTAAATCCGCCACTGCCTTACCGCTGTTGATCTCAACTTTTCGCCCTGCCAGATCTTGACGGGGATTAGCCATTCATGATGTACCAGATAATATATTTATTTCCAGACAATTTTTCAATACCAAAGAATCAAAGCTACCTTGAAAAATGGCCTTACTTCTGCCAAAAGCCTTAGACACCACCTTGCTAAGATCACAACAGTCCTGATAAACAGCAAGGGTACCACATTTCTCCACTTATCCATGACCATCCGATGCAACTGACACACCTTCACCACACCCCAAACAAAGCGTCCATAAAGAACAACACTCTCAGTCAACAGCAGTGTTGAAATCCTAAGCATCATAACAAAAACATTAAAATGCAGCAATGACTGCATTAAAATCAATATTACTCTTAAACCGAAACATGTACAACTCCAATCAATAAACTGCTAGATCATGGCACAGACAAGGAGTTTAGACTTCTACCAGATGTGTAGACAGCTGGACAGCTGCATCCAACCAGAAGCAGCTTATCAGAAGTACTGAAAAGATGCTGTAATAAGTATTCTGATCCAAGCTTCTCCTATCATCCAACGTTTCACGCATGTAGTCCTTGGCAAGCATTCGGTTCTAATCAGCGCTACTCTCGACTTGAACTGAGCATTTCAACCAGCAGGTTGCTGTCGATCATGTGTCCTGCGAGCAGCTGGTTGTAGAGGTATCCCTCGATCAGGAGGCTGACGACTTTGATCTCGGACAACTGGAGCAGCAGCTGACCGAACTTGTCGTTCTCGACGTTGAACATGTTGCAGTAGTCGAGTAGCATCGTGCTGACGTCACAACGAAACTGGTCAACGGTGTCTGAGTGAAGCAGACCTGGGACATCTAGACGTCAATAACACCACTGATGTCATTGAGATCGTCTCATCTTCATCATCACCACTATCACCATTACCATCATAATCATAATATATCAGCGAACATAAGAACCTTGGGGCTGAGATCAAAATGAGACCCAAGATGACCCACTCTGAGACCAAAACAAGACCGAGATGTTCGCCTAGCAATCCCAGACGAGACCGAGATCTTTGGTCTCCGAGACGAGACGAAGACCTAGGGACTTCGAGACATGATTGCAACAGACCAAGTCCGAGGCATCTAAATCTCAATGGACACTATTGCGATTGTTTCAACTTGTCACAAGCATTGTCTCAGGACTTGCCACAAGACTGAGATGCATGCCAATCTGTCCCAGACAAGACCAAGACCAGGTGTTAAGTGCACCTCAAGACTGAGACTACATTCCTGTAGTAATCCATATATATATATATATATATATGTATATATATATGTATATATATATGTATATATATGTATATATATGTATATATATATATGTGTGTGTGTGTATATTCTCAAAATCAACATATATTAACAATACTTTCAATCCCCTGACTGTAATCATCAGCAACACCTTCACCTTCGAAGCACTACAGCATCATTAAGGCCACTATTGTTGCAATTGTTAGACCTGTATTTATAGAGCACCCCTATCTAGCATCACTATTCAAGCCTTCTCCCCTGGGGTGGTTACTGTGTAGGGACCTTGAGCAAGTCTTTCACTCACAATTACTCAGCGCCATCGATTGATGCTTTGTAATTGGATAGTGATGCTTAATAAATGCAGAAATAATAATAAAAAATAATAACCTAATTAACAGACAGTAATTAATGGCACTAAGAAGTCATAAAAACATCCACAGGCATCAAACACACTTGCTCAAGGTCCTTGTACACAGTGACCATCTTCTGGAAACTTAAACCAACACATCCAAAATACAAAGACAATGTCTCACCAATTGGCCATCAAGTCCACACAGAAAAGTACCAAGCTATCAGAAGAAAAAGAAGTGCTAGCAACTTCTTTTTCTTCGTTTTGGCATATCATAGCAGGTAGCCAGTCCTCCCTCTCACCGCCAGATTTTTCTACATTCAGTGTATAGTCAGTGTACTCATTTTTAGTGAGTTCACTAAGGGCAGCAAATGGAAGAGAAATCTTGTATCATTCTGCACTGGTGGCATTTGAACCCCGAAAGGTGCAGCACACTAACCACTTAACCACTTGACTTACACTCACCCCACAAAAAGACCATGATGAAAATGTGGACTGTGCTAACGCAGATAGTAACTAAAAAGACAGGCAAATTGCGATCAAATGCGCAGCCACTGAAATTCTGTAAATTTCGGTACCTCTTATCAGACTAACCTGGATTAAGCAAAATGATAAACTTGAGACAGGTGTATTCGTTTTTGTCGAGTCTCAAGTTTCGAAACTTTCTCACGAGCTCAGAAACTTGTTCAGCAATACCACGTAATCCAAGCTGATCAAGGATCGTAACACTTATGACGTGGCCCGTAACCTACACACGGTACATCATGTCACACTGCGTCACACTAACCACATAAAAAACTTTCCAAACTCTGTGTGTATGTAAGCTTCTAAAACAGTTCTTGCAATAGTTACAAAAAGTTGTAATACTGATGTACATAAGAAGTAATAATGTTTTCAAGAAAGTCATGACACTAAAAACTAAAATCCATATTGTTCTGAGAGAAAAAGCTCCCACAACATTTTCAGCTTATTTCTATGACAGCATAATATCTAACGACAAAGTACCAACTGATGCATTAAGAACTTACTCAGTCCCAACGCTGTAACCATTTCATGAGAGGAGGCCTACACTCACACCCCATGTTAAAAGACAAACACCTGACCAATTGCATACTATGCGGTGTTTCTTATGGTAAGACATGACAAAATGGCAAATCTCACAGTCGACTGCTCTTGGCTATTGTACTGCTAGGAGCTGCCGGTTACTTAGACTGCAGCTTGGGGAACGTGGCTTCTCCAGTGCGGCCTGTGGGAAACGACCAGCACCAAGTGTTCAAGCTTGAGCCTGAGCTTGAGCTCCTTTCTCTCCCCCTCTCAGTGTTCCGCAGGCGCCTGAAGACTGTACTGTTCAACAGTGATTTTACTTTTTCAAATTACAATTACAGTTACAAGCACCAGCTTAAGGTGCACTTGTTCCAACTCACTATGTACTGTGCTGTTGGTCACTGTCGGTGTAAGTGGTGTACTGGGAATGCAGTATCATATTGTATTGTACTGTATTGTACTGCTTACCATAACACTGCCTACATCTTTCAGGATACTAACCTGATTGCGGTTTGGCTTTGGTGCACCATGGGTTGATGCCTTCGATGCCTTGTGCATTAGACACCAGTGCAATAGAAGTTACTAGTTACTTCATCACAGTTTTTCACAGCTTACCATGATCAGATGGTTTGCTTC
Source organism: Norana najaformis (assembly GCA_964023275.1). Classification (NCBI taxonomy): domain Eukaryota; kingdom Metazoa; phylum Annelida; class Clitellata; order Crassiclitellata; family Hormogastridae; genus Norana; species Norana najaformis. The sequence goes on along the minus strand of OZ029918.1, from coordinate 32,442,399 downwards.
CGACAGGTAGTCAAGTTGGTTGTAGACGAGTTCCAGCAGCAGCAGCTCACTCCAGCAGCTCTCTAGCAGCCTCATCTGGTCCTCTACCTGGCAAATCACACCAGTTAAACATCTGTTCAGACTAAAGCCACCCATCAATGTATGAAGCCACTCAGCCTACATTCAATTCATTTTCGACTTTACTGTCCCGTTCTGTGTGTTCTATAAGTTCTTCAATGCCATTGAGGCTTAAATTTAAAATTAAGACTCATCTGCTTCAACTTGCTTAACCAATGCAGTCCGATCTCTGGTTTCCCTGGACTGTTGCATTTCAAATTACCCAAACTTACTTAGAGGCCTGGCCCTAAAGTAAAGTATCCCATATCCCACAAGTGAGACGGGGAGGCGCTCATTTCCTTTTCTTTTGACCCCTGAGCAGGCAACGGATGAATCCCTAGGTCCTGGCCACAGGGCCAGTGCATTGCAGAACTTGTTTATTTCCCAGTGGCTTTCAAACATCTGGATATCTGTTTTTTTACCTGGCGACTGACTAACTGGGCCTCAGATTCGATTTATGTGTGACCTTGTCCACGTTAAAAAATCTTTGTAATAATAAATAATAATAATAAATAAATAATAATAATAATAAAAACAACAACAAAAAACAACAAAAACAGCAGCAGCAGCAACAACAACAACAGCAGCAACAACAACAACAACATGCAACTTAACCAGAGCAAATCCCTTACCACAATTTCTCGAAACAGGTGCGCACGCCTTGCCCAGTTGACGAGCACAAACAGCGACTGGTCGCAGAGCTTGCACAGCACCTGAGTCATGAAGTTCGTCACCTGGTCTTTGACGTTCGCGCTCGCTCCTTCGCTTGACGCACCCTGCTCCATCTCGGCCATCGAGTTCGCCAGCTGCTGCAGCAGTTCGTCAGCAAAGCGCCGCAGCTTCTGGTGCGCATCCCTCAGTCGCTGATCATTCTTCTGCAAGTCAACAATCAACTGGAAAAGGCCAGGCTGTGGTGAAGGCCCACGTGGAATGTTGTCGTCCGGGGGCGCATTGTTGTGAGCATGCCCCTTGCTCGTTCCGAAGCCCCTCACGTCAAGCGGCGACTGGAGGCCGTAGTCACCCGGATAAGACGAGATCTGACCGGAGTAGTGGATCAGCTCTGGAGAGTAAGAACTCTGCGCAGCCGTTGTTTGCTGGCGAAGAACGTTGTCGCTTGACGTCACTGGAGGCTGTCGGGAGTATCTAACCTGAGAAGATGCCTGCGACATGTGATACAAAGGCTGTGCGCCGCCAGCCGATGGCGGCAGCGGACCGCCCTGCGTCATGAACTGTGTTACGATTGCAGCGGCCATCTCCGTCAACCCGAGGAACGGGTTGGCTCCTCCGGACGAATACTCCGCAATCCCGGACGTCAAAGGCTGGCCATTGTACCCGTGGATGTAATCTGCACGCATCTGACTAGAGTCAAGCATCTTACCACACGAAGAACCCGACGTCGCTACGTTCATCTTTGACGACGCCGTCGTCAGCGGTAACCTAGATGTTGTGAAACCGTGGTAGCTTCCAGAAACTTCTGTCTTTGAACCTACTGCTGCTGAAGCAGTCCTAGATGTTGGAAACATGGAGGTATACGACGGTTGCATCCCGGAGTTCACAAGGCCGCTCAGAAGTTCAATCGGCGGCTTTATATCCATGTCTTCTGTCTTGAAAACGTAGACGTTGGCACGTGGGTCGTTAAAAGGAGGCGACGCACTCGTCTTCGTTCCTCCGGAACCCAGAAGGCGATCCATTGGAGGCAGGTCCGATCTCAGCGAACGACACGGCACTGATGATGGCGTCGGCATGAGATGCTGAAGGTTTGACATTAACTCAGTCTGCTTTGAGAGGAGTTGGCGTCGCATTGCTCGGTCGCGCCTGTAGATTGGCCCGAACTTATTCCGTCCCCCTCGCATTCTGTCAGGACGAACGGCTGTTTCAACAGAGAAAAAACAGCTGTCATTGTACTGTTAAGAGAAAAAAGGCAAATGTAAAACACTTGTTTACATACCCTCAAAGATGCTCCTCAAAAGCCAGAAGTGTGGTCTGAAGTCAAAGGATTGTTCGGCCGAAAACATGACCTGATTTTTAAACTCCCAACTTCTGTTACAGTTACAGATATAAACTGTAACTGTAACAGAACATTTGTTTAGCTCCTCCTAAGAGCCTCTCAACATCTTCATGAACTAGTGCTGAATATCGGAAAAATATCCACTCTATAAACACCAATCGACATTACCCTATGCTCAAACGGCACATGGATTCACATCAACAGTCGTCACGTTCTGCATACGTTCGGGAATGTATGTCTTTATATCGCCAGTAAGACATTCACAGTTTCATTTTATGGTTTACGAGTGACAGTCTCTTTGAAGCAAAGCTTTAGCCTGTAATCTTAATCAACTGGAAAGATCCAGTCGAAACCCTCTAAGTACAGTAGCAGACGTTGAAAGACAAGCTACAGTGAATAAGGAAGCAATTTGGAAAAGGGCAACGCTGGCACCAGAGACGCAGCACAGCGACAAGTATGGCACTGACAGTTTTGCGTTAGGAATGACGGCGTTATTTGTTCATTCCAATTACAGTTGGTTTTATTTTCCATTTCTGGTTTATTAGCCTGTCTAATTTCCTTGCCTTGTGGGCGGTCAAAAAACATGTTTTTCAAACGCAGATCATTTACCAAAACACCTTCAGTCGTTGCCGTCCAGAGATCCATAACTGCCTCTCATCAGAATGATTTGAAATACTGTGCTAAATGCTGCTGATGCCTCTAATGACCATTGTTGATGCTCAGGACTATTGTTGTCCCTGAATACCACTGAAAGCTGCTGATGCTGCTCTATTTACTTTTGCTGCCGTTGAGGACTGTTGCCGTTTTTGCTGACTACTGATGCCTAAGAAGACTATTTAAGACACTTGGGACTATTACCGCCTCTGAAGACTATCGTTGCCTCTCAAAACTATCGCTGCTTCAGACATCTAATAGTAGTAACCCGAGAACTTCTTTAATGCCACTGCAATAATATGCAATATATCAGTCGACTGTCTCTGCTAATCAAATCCGGTGTGCATGCTGTCAAATTCCAGGTCAGGTCCGGTCACAAACCAAAAAGAAAATCCAAACTATTGTTATGGGCAGGGAATAAATTTGCACTGACCCCATTTAAGCAGAGCTGCACGAAGCTGTATGAACAACTGGAGCGAAAAGGGAATCAGGGAACCAGACATGATGGATCCCCTGTGACCCAGACCAGCCAAGTTCAATAATTAGCCTCCGTAGTACAAAAACAAATGCCAAGCCCCCACCCTGTTGCTAGGCAACACGACCCAGGAAGCCACCATCAGAGATTGCTCCCCGACGGTAAACAGGAAAACTTGTTTACCAGAATCCTGAGCGTCCATCGGACATCACCACCACAACCACCACAACCGCCTGTATCACAGTCATTTCAGACTATCATCCATTACCAATTCTATGCATATATAGGTGGTGGCACAGTGGTAGATTGCTAATTTGTTTATCTCGTCTCTCCTGATTCCTCTTCTTCCCCTTCCTACAGATCCAATTCCAAACATCAACCACAGTAGACCGTCTGATTGTCTGCCTGCCTGACTCTTGGATCTTGACCTACAACCGAACCCTTCTTGAATATCGATTTGTTTTGAGTGAGCGTCTGCGAATAAGCTGATTCCCATGATTTAGTTTCATTGGCTGCTGTAGAAATCTCAAATTTAAGTTTACGATCTTTCACCTCTGACCTTACACTACATTGCATATATCCGTGACCACGTAGTTCATAATCAAGGACAATTACATACATACATACATTACAATGTCATGCATACATACAAAAACACATACATACATAAATACATACATACATACATAGTTCACTGTGCTGCCTTTCGTGTTCATTGTCTCAAATTAGTTAACCTTATGCAGAAAAACTCAATAATTCCTGCATGTTCAGAGTCTACTCTGACCAAGTTTGCATTTTTCGTAGCTATTTTGCGATTCTGCAACAAATTTCGTGCACTTTTGGATGGCGCTCACTGCATGATTGTTAATTCAGACTGGTCCAACTATAAATGGTTGACAGGTCTCCAGCTGAAGTGCTGAGCTTGCAAACGGATCCTGGATTCGGTGAAGGATGCATGAGGAAAGTCGGAGCAGTGATAAACATCAATCACAAAGAGGTTCTACAATCAACTGGCGGGCACTCATTGAGTGCTTATCCAGAACACACCTGAAGGTCCAGACGTTGCACCTTCTTCCACCTCTGAGAGCCTGCGGGACTATGAGGTTACTGTGTGCTGGAAACTTCATCGGCCGTCGTCACTCCTCATCCTCGATGCAGTGGGGTCCCAGGGACTCTGAAACAGGATGTCAACAGTCAACTCTGGGTGGAAATTTTGGGCTGAACGATCGTTTGGCTAACCTCCAAAAATCACAATATTTTACCAATCCAAAATGGAAAAAGCTTCCTAACCAAATATCATGCTACTCCCAACTGTTTAGATGGTTAAGTTCAGGTTCAGAACCTTTGTGAGGTTCTTGATAAGCTCCATACGGATAACACGAACTGTGAATGTCGCCTGGATTAGAACCACACACACCACAGCTCGAAGTCTGATCCACTAAAAATTCTGCCACCAATTAATTCATTCATTCATTCATTCACTCATTCATATATTCATTCAGAGCATTTATACAGAACTCCACCAAGATGCCTACTCGAAGGTGCTCCCAGTCCAGCCCAGAGGAGAAAAACAGTTTTCAAGTGTCTGTCGAAGGAGCATGCGAAGTCCCTGGTTGAAAGAACAGGCGAATCAAAAGGCAGGCTATTAAATGTTAATGGACAAACCACTGAAAAGGAATGATGCAAAATGAACAACACGTTCCCCTCGAACCGTCTCTACTCACTCATCGCCGTTCTTCTTCAGATATATTCAGTCCGTTGCATGCCTCATTACGGACATCAAAATACATATTTAGAACTCCAAGGCCTCACCCAGTTTCTCATCCTCCTTCCCGTATCATTGTGTACGCTCCTATCCGATCAGCTGTTTCTCTGCTCATCAATCTGGGTCAAAAGGTGAAGCTGAACTTCAAAAGCTATACTGGTGGATTCCACATTTAGGGTTATATATATACCACTAAATTATAGCACCCCAAGACTGATTTCAAAAAAACCTGACAGAATGACACTCATTCCGTCTGCGCGGTAATTAGTGAATGTCACGCTACTTTAGCTCTATACCCGTGGAACAGATGCCACTTATTTGCCCCAAGTGCTGATCTTCCAGCATCAAAATCTCTCTCTCTCTATATATATATATGTATGTCCTATATATATATATATCTTCACGTCATAAAGCATGGTCTTTGTACATACATACATGCATAAATACATAAACACATACATACTTATGTAGCATCCATTATGGCCTACAGCAAGACATTACATACGACACACAATGCCATACATACGTACATAAACACATAAACACATACATACATAAACACATACATACATAAACATACATACATACACACATACATACAAAAAATACATAAATACATACATACATAAATACATATATACATATATAAACACATACATACATACATACATAAACACATACATGCAAAAATACATGCATACATACTTACATAAACATACATACATACATACATACAAAAAAATACATAAATACATACATACATAAACACATACATACATACATACATAAATGCATCCATTGTGGCCTACAACAAGACAATTACAAACATACATACATACATACATACAATGTCATGCATACATACATAAACACATACATGCATACATACATAAATACATACATGCATGCATAAATACAAAACAAATACATACATAAATGCATCCATTGTGGCCTACAGCAAGGCAATTATGTACATACATACATACATATATACATAAATACATACATTAACACATGTATGCATACATTGTGGCCTTGTAATGCCAGTGGAACAGGATTTATTGTCAACCAAAACGATTTAGTCTACGTGAACTTGTCTTCTGGCCACACTACTTTTGAAAACACAATCTGCTGTACGGACACACAATTGTCTGACGAGCAAGAGGTTGGGTCAATGCCACAAAAGGCGCTAAACAAATTCGCTAAAACGTTACAAGAGTGCGTAAACCTTTCAATGGTGCCAGCCGAGGCGAAGTCCCCAACTGGAGTGGGGGAAAACATGACTCTGAACAACAGAAGCTGCTGACTGACGCCAAGTACAAGCACATAAACTGAGCCCACGGGGCCCACATCGACCGGCCCGTTAGCTCATCCACCCCACCCCACCCACCTACACACTCATCCACCCACCCACACCCACATCATCCCGCGGTGTCGACCGACAGCGGGGCCCTTGGAGCCAGAAGGGCCAAGGTACACTCAAATAGATCCTGTGTGTCACATACAAGCTCGGTAACATAATAAATCATCTGACAAGCTCTGTTGTTTGCTCAGCCTTCGCCTACTGGACTGTCATAGCCTCTGCCTCAACTAACCCCAACCCCAACCCCAACCAACCCATTCCAACCAACCCTAACCCTAACCCAATCCAACCCAACCCTAACCCTAAAAAGGTATCATTGGATGTTAGGTATCAATGCTACAGAGGATGGAAGTCAAACAGAAGATATAGTGATTGCTTCTGACTCTTTGGATGAGAATGATGCTGATGACTAGTGATGACCTAGAAACTGTAATAACTAGGAAGATAGGTAATTCCCAGAAATGATGATAATAAAGATGCCTAGTGACCGTGAAGTGATGATGATAATGATGATGAGCAAGTCTTTGAAATGAATATATGAAGGAATAGATAACTTCGAAACGATGATAATAAGTAACTGTGAAATTACGATAATGAGAATAGATAACCCAGTGAAATGATTATTATACGTAAACGTAACTCTGTGAAATTATTTTAAATGTGGACAAGTCACTATGTGAAATGACGATAATTATGGTGACGAAGTGCAACTCTTGAAATGATGACCGTGAAGACAATCAAATCTGGAATGGCTCTTAACAAAGGCACCAATTACCCCAAACCTGAACCTGCAGTGATGGGTCGATTTGTAGGTATCTTGACATTTGAGTACTTCACAAAAGCCCTTCTCACTTACCTAATTTGTTTTGCCTTGGACCGATGCAGATGCAGATGTCAGAATATTATTCGCTATTTAATCATAGCAATTCGTTTATTTCCACGCTTCACAAACAATGCAGACGGGCCCAGGTATGAAAGCTGGCAGACGCCCTCGTATAAATAGCCAACCCTGTATCAATTCCTCCCAAGACAGGAACAGTCGAGACAAAACTGTTTATTTCCCATGACCCTCACTGCTCTTTCGTCCGTCACCGCATACATACATGTCTGATACTGCTCAACGAAAGGTAAGAATCTGTGGGTAAGGCAATCAAATATAGGGTCAGCGAGTACATGTATCAGTTATAGCGAGAGGTTGTTGATTGAGGAACGTCTAGACTAGATTGCCGCACAAGCTATGGATCACCTAAGACAACGCGACGTCTTGTGGTCTCCTCCCATCTCTTTTACGCCAGTTTCA